>SJYX01019452.1:77480-121412 GCA_006410675.1 Oreotragus oreotragus
CTGATGAAAGAAATCAAAGAGGACACTAATAGATGAAGAAATATACCATGTTCATGGATCGGAAGACTCAATATAATGAGAATGAGTATACTACCCAAAGCAATCTACAGATTCAATGCAATCCCTATCAAGCTACCAGTGGTATTTTTCACAGAACTAGAACAAATAATTTCAAGATTTGTATGGCGATAGAAAAAACCTCGAATAGCCAAAGCAATCTTGAGAAACAAGAATGGAACTGGAGGAATCAACCTGCCTGACTTCAGGCTCTACTACAAAGCCACAGTCATCAAGATAGTATGGTACTGGCACAAAAACAGAAATGTAGATCAATGGAACAAAATAAAAAGCCCAGAGATAAATCGACACACCTGTGGACACCTTATCTTTGACAAAGGAGGCAAGAATATACAATGGAGTAAAGACAATCTCTTTAACAAGTGGTGCTGGGAAAACTGGTCAACCACTTGTAAAAGAATGAAACTAGATCACTTTCTGACAGGGCGTTTTAAACTGAAATGGTGGAAAGGTTAATGTACATCTCCTCAGAGAAACCAACAAGATGTGCTCTGAAGAGTCCAAAGCCAGTGATAACCCTGGCTCTGACTCTTGCGGTCCAGTCATTTTACACGAACTGTTGAGGTCGTCCAAGGGCAGTCAAGAAGATGCTTCACAGCTCCCTGCTACATGGGACCAGTAACCCACTGACCTCACTGTGTGGATCTGGTATAGACTCTGAGCCTTGCTGGAGTAATCCAGCTCCCACAAAGCTGTAGTTCTCTTATGGAAACTGACCGTGATTTTTCGCTTTTCATACACACTAAGATTTTTTTATGAGACTCATAGATGTTAATTAACCTAACTTTTAAATTAACCCCACCTTGGGAGCAGACTGTGCCATGGAAATAACATGGGTTTGATAAATTCTTGTTTCTGATAGTCTGCTGTTTCTATTTATAGTTCAAAAAGCTTTGATTTTCCATTTCTGTTAAGTTACTACTTTATAGTACGTGTCTTGTTCCATGCTCAGAGTCAAGTCAAAGTCAAATAAACCAAGGGGAAAAGATGGCCAGACAGCTGGAGAGGTGAGTAACGTTTGATAATTGGCTGATTTTATGCATTAAATTGCAGGAAACATCAACCTACAGTTAAATATATTGTAAAAAATAAATAAATAAAATAAAGAATGTTTACATACATGCTCCTTTGTCAGTATACACATACATGCACAGATACATTTTATATATACTGTGGGAATGCATGCTTATGTAGCAACAAAATAACAAAAGCCAATATGCACCATGCGTCCAGTGTCTTCAGCATTTAACTGAAAAGTGCTTTAGCGGCATTATTTTAATTCACCTACGTAACAACGTATAAGCTAGATGTTATTGTACTGCCCCTATTTTACCTTAAAGTGAAACTGAGGCAAATCAAGGTTAAGTAACTTGCCCTAAATTACACAGGGAGTGAGTCTCAGAGTCAGGATTTGAATTTGGCTTCTCCAGTGTTTTGTCCACACCCACAGATATGCGCAAGTGACTTACTGGTTATGGCGATATTAGGGCTTATGCTGGTATCTCATACCTTGGTCTGCAAATCAAAAATCACGTGGCATGAACGGTACGGGGGACATCCTGAGGGGCAGGGGAACCCTACAACAAGGCTCCTAGAAAGCCCTGTTTCATCAGTTCCCTTTGGGAGAGCGTTATCTGCCCTTGGCTAACAGAATTAGGGATGAATTCTCTCATGCTCATCCAGCCAACTCTGTTAAAATACTTAAGTGACTTTAAAAGGTTCGAGCTTCTTGCAGAGAAACCATTAATTAAAGATGATACTCGTGTACACATGTTCGCAATCCTGAACCCCCCTCTCACCTCCCTCCCCATACCATCATGTTGATGTGTGGCAAAACCAATACAGTATTGTAAAGTAAAATTAAAAAAAATAATAATAATAATAAATTTTAAACCTAAAAAAATAAATTAAATGCTAATTAAAAAAAATAAATAAAATTCACAGTGGCCAAATAAAAAATTAAAAAATAAAGATAGTACTAACCAAGTAAGCAGAAGCCAAAGAGGAAAACAGTAGTCCTCAACAATGTGAGGAGCTATTACCCGTAACGGAAGTCTTTTGAATATAATAAGCTTTGAGATATAAACTGAGGACGGTGTGAAGCTACAGCAGGTAGCGCGACATTTAAAAACTAAGCAAGTGATAAATGCAAGGAGCACCTCTGTTGAGCAAGCAGTCAAGACAACTCAGGTTGTCTTTTACAACAACAAGAAACTACAACAGCATTAGAAAACCTGTTTTCACATAATATGTTAAATATTGATAATATGAGTCCTCAAATTATAAAAGAACAGCTGAAATAATACACGGCAAGTAATACTGTGACAAGCTGAACTGTATTTTGTTATGAGTAAGCACTTTTGGAGACACATAGTAAAATACCTAGAGGATATGAAGAAGCAAGCATCGGCATGAGCTGTGCAGTGTAGGGGGGTTACTACCCAGTAGGTTTCTAGCCTGTCTCAGTTTGTGGTATTTGCTACATTCTCTTTTAATAACAAAATGTACAGAAAGGCAGCTTTATGCCTCCTGTTAAACATGAAAGCAAAGATGTGTTAGAGAAGATTCTTTCTCAATAGTAAGTGGCATTTAAAAAAAAAAAAAGTAAAACTTTATGGAATATTACATTTATGTGACTGGTAATAAAGTAGATACGGTCACAAAAATATCTGAAAGGATTCCTCCCAAAAAAACATGCAAAGTCAGCATATTTAAAATTCATCATTCCCTACCTCATTCACAGTTAAAATGAAGAAGACGAACTCAGGAATGCATAGAGTTATAAAAATGTCATTAACACAGTTAATGTAAAAAAAAAAAAAGGTATTTAAAAGATAACTAAACCATAGTAAATTCATATAATGCATTTCAATGAGATACAGCTTAACCAGGCAAATATTTTATTTCACTTATAAGCTGTCAGTTATCCTTTGGCAAAGAAATAGCAAAGTAAAAGCTAGTTGACACATGTTCTTTATAAAAATATAAGAGATTGAACCTTGTTAGCTTTTCCTGCTGCTGTAAGGGACTGTCAAATGTGTCCTATATAGAAAATACTTTAGAAGAAAAAAATATATAATATATTCATGTAGCCTATCCCTGGAGAAAAAGGTGAGATTTTTTAAAGTGATGAAGAAAAAGAAGTGTGGAAGGATCTTAAACTTAAGATACTCAGCCTCGTTCAAAATAAGGAAAAATATGCATGTGTAAATGCCATTTTTGCAAAGGTAAGAGTGGAAAGTGGCCCCCAAAGTCCTGCGGCTGCTCTGATGGTGAGCTGGTGTGGGACCTGCTGCTCTTACACGTCACTGGTGAGAATGGAAGACAGCACACTTTTAGGGAGAAGAGTTTGGAAACATAAAAATAAATACATATTTTCCCCTTCACTACAGCAATCCCACTCTAGGACTCCATCTCAGTGATACCCTGATCAAGACCATGAAAATACATGTGCATACAAGCTTACTGGTTGTACCAATATCTGTAATAAAAAAAATGAAAACTGTTTACCAAATATGGGAACAGTAAAGTATAACCACGATGGAATTCAATAATGTTACTTTATCCATGAAGAAAATATACACATATTCCTAGGGACAGATCTACAGGATATATAATGTACAGTTTAAAAAAAAGGAAAAGGAAATATGCATAGTATTCTACTTTTTACTTAAGAAGATGATGCCAATCTCCTCAATATCTACATCATCTATAATCTGTTTATATGTTTTAAAGTAGCAGCTTTCTCAAATGAAGGTCTACACATACATTGTAGAGAAAAGAAATATCGAAGAGAATGGTAATAAAAGTTATATTTTTTTGAATATAATTATTTCATAGCTTTGACTTTGGAATCATGTTAATATTTTGTATAAATATAAAAATATAAACTATAAAAACAAAATACATTTTAAAATAGTTAAAAATATGTGTGAAATTGGTGACATAATTATACAGTAGCTGTACATGACTCTATACCTCTATAACAATACACCCTAATGACAAAACAAACTACATTAACACTTTTTCAGTAATCACACTTTGGTGATGGTGTTGGTATTCTGAAACAGACACTACTGTATATGTGTTATGAAATGAGACAAATGAGTAATTATATTAATATCACTCAGCAAAAAGATTTTTTGCTAAGGGAGGAAGCAATGACAGTTTTAAGATCAGTGACTTCCAGGAAGAATTCCATAACCCTGGATATAAAGTGCAAATGTCAGTATAAATACAGTTTTCACCTTTTAAAAAATGCGTGTCTCCTAGCTCTTTCAGCTAGGCCTAGAAAGAGCGACCAACCCAGAAACGCTGAGTACACCAAGCACTAGGACTGTGATTTCTAAATGCCATTTCCTATTTTGAAGGAACCAGATCCCCTGCCACACTCCATATACAGAAATTAAGTTAAAAGGAATCAATGACCTAAATATAAGAGCTAAGCTATTGGAAAAAGCATAGGGGTAAATCTCCACGCAATGGGGTTTGGCACTGGATTCTAAAATTTGACATCCAAGGCACAAGCAACAAAGGAAAATATAAACTGGACTTTATCAAGATTTAAAGCTTTTGTGTATCAAAGGACATTGTAAAGACACAGAATGGGAGAAATGCTTGCACATCACGTAACGGCGAGGCTCTAGTATCCAGAATAAATAAAGAGCTCTTACCACTTAAGAACTAAAAGGCAAACAACCCAATTAAAAACAGGCCAAGGACTTGAACAGATGTTTCTCCAAAGAAGATATACAAATGGCAAATGAGCATATGAGAAGACATCCAACATCATTGGTCATGAAGGAAACGCAAATCAAAACCATGAGATACCACTTTATACTTAATAAGATGGCCACTTAAAAAATAGAAAAATATCAATAGCAAGTGTTGGTGAGGATGTAGAGAGGTGAGAACCCTTGTTTGTCGTAGTGGACATGTAAACTGATCAACCAGCTAAGGAAGCTAGTTTGTTGGTTCCTTACGAGGCAGAATTACCGTATGATCTCAAAACTGCACTCCAAGAGAGGTGAAAACACACATCCAGACAGAGATAAGTATTCAAATGTCTATAACAGCATCATTCATAACAGCCGGAAGACGGAGACAATGCACACCAGTGGGTGAATGGGTCAATAAGGTATGGTATACCCATAGAGTGAAATACTATTCAGCCACAAAAATCACAAAGTACGGATCCCTATCACAACTTGGATGATGTCAAGAACATGCCAAGTGAAAAAAAGGGAGACACAAAAGGTCACAGATTTTGTGATTCCTTTTATATGAATATTTAGAATTGGCAAGTCCATAAGGCAAAAAAAAAAAAAAAAAAACCAGATTAGTGCTTGCCAAATAATGAGGGAAATAGACAATGGGAAATGACTACTTAATGGATATAGAATATTATTATGGAGTGATGAAAAAGTTTTGAAACTACAAAGAGGTGTAGTCACTGCATAACAATATTAAAGCAAAAAAAATGCCACTGAATTGTACACTTTAAAATGGTTAATTGTATGTTATGTGAATTTCACCTCATTAAAAAAATACATCTAACAATAATGATATAGCATAAGTAAAGGATGTTTTGCATTGTTGAAAGATATAAAACATTTAAACAGATATTTCAGGTTTGTATCATTCTTTCTTTCTAATACATGTTCTTTCATATAATATTTATGTAGGTGTTCAAAATTTTTAGCAATATAGGTGTATGATAAAAAATTACTGTAAATCCAGGTTAATAAATCTCTACTTTTCAGGGTGAACTGATAGCCATACTTTATATACATTGGCTGAATAATATTTTAAAATTTATTTTCAATGCCTTTATGTAGATTGTACATTTTCTAGTTCAACACAGGTCCTTCAAACCCTAGGGTTTTATATTGTGATTCAAACATTAATATTCTTGCCCAACCATGATCAAATTGATTCTGGATTTTCAATTCCTCATTAGGGAATTGGATATATTTAAGATAGCTTTATATGAACAATTCTCCTTTTTCTGTTCTTAATCAATTAGAAATGGAGGAAACAGTGCTAGACTTACCCACACAAGGCAGAGAGTAGCCAAGCTGCGGGTCATGGACAAACTGCCGATCGTTGAGTCTGGTCACGCAGTAGAGGTGGAAGCAGTCTAGGCAGATCACGTGGCGATGAGTGCACTGGAAAACCAGGACGGGACTCCTGCGGAGGCAAAGACATTTCCTCTAGTCCCCTAGGCTGGAGATGTGACGTGCGGCCTAGGACACTTTTCGGAGTCTTGCAGGGTTGCTTAGGGGATGCTCCATGTGGAGAACTGCGCTGCGAAGCCCTGGGCTCGCACATATCAACGCTAACTCTGCAAAACTGGAAGCACCTCGCGAATTGTGAAGAAGGTTGATTTTCTTAACTTTTATTTTTCATACAACCATACTGACCCATCAGCTATTTAAATCCAAGTTCAGATACAAGCTCTTCCTAGACGCCTTTTACTTATATTCCCCAATTAACCTATTCCTTATGCCATCCACTTACATATATTTCTAGTGACTCACTATTTCATCATGATATTCTTATGTTTCTCTTCTCTTGTGAGAATATGATCTCTGTGACAATAGACACTGAGTCTACTTGATATTAATATTCTCATAGCACCAGGCCTCGTAAGATTTTAAATAAACGATCCTTGAATTTAGTTACAATATTAAACAGTATATAAACCCAAACTTCCCCCAAGTCAAAAGAAAAATTATCAAAGCATGTTAAAGAGTCATTCATATCTCACTGGCAAATAGAAAAGTAGAATTTAGAAATAAAAGATTATCTAACAGAGATTCATCTATGACAAGATTTCGTCTATTATGCTCCCCCATTTACTCAAATATTCAATTTCTTAAAGTTAGGAGAGTACTAATAAATCAATATATATAAGTCCTAAAAAGTCTGGTTTTCCTTAAAAGACCACAGAAAAAATCTGCCAAGTAACCACTATTTTTTTTTCACTAGTAAATGAACTGCATGAGTTTATGACAAAAAGGAGACAAAAATAATATATTAATTTGAGATCAGCCCCAAAGCAATTTTAATATTAAGAAAGTCATTAGATTTTATCTTGATAAGCCTATTTTCTACAGGATGATAATAAACTACAAAATATTTTTCATTTCATACCCAGTTCTTAACAGAGAAAAGCTCTTTCCCTAAAAATAAAAGAACAGAAGATAACTTCATAATAGTTAACAATATTTTAAAAATTTTGTTTTCCTACTTATTTCAAAACAATATATAATACACACAAAAAATGGAAAGGAAACTTTGGTATTTTAGTGTCTCGAGCCAATAGGATGATGATGGTCAATCCGTCTGAGTAAGAGCGTCCCTAAGGTTTTTATGTGCCTCCATTTCCCCGTTCTGTGCCCACTGACAGCCCCTTGGGCCATTTCTGTTCCGGGGGGACCTTTTTCAATTGGGTATTGACGGTGTTCTGAATTTTCAACCTCCTCCCTTCTAACAGCCTCCCCACTGAAGACAATGCAATACAATGCTTGCCTGTTTCCAAGAACAGAGTCAGGCTTGCACAACACGCCTTACTCCCTCCAGATGACCCTATGGACCTGCCATATTTACCTCGTTCTTTCAGGACTACGTTCTGTGAAAAAGGTTATTCATTCTGATGTTAGCAACGTGGTTGACTCAGCCTTTATAGACCCCTGATCTGCTATCAATACAGAGAAACACTGGATAAACTATGAGAGCGTTTATAAAAATGTGTCTATATATAACACGGTTAAAAAGAAAGCTTGGCAATTACCAGGTAGAAGAAAAATAGAAAGAAAACTTATATAAAAGCCAGAGCAGTCAGTATGGACTGTGGACTCTGCCGGGGTCCCAGAGAGATGCTAAGATGCATGGCACGTAGCCACTCGCCCAGCAAACATATTCTTTCCATCCCTATTAATAGAAGGAAGAAGAGGAAGAGTTCTCTTTCACGTCTAGACAACAGTACACATTTATAGTTTTGCCTTCAGTTAAAATATGTTTCAGTTAAAGTAAGTCCAGAAGAACTTACACCACTTNCACTCGCCCAGCAAACATATTCTTTCCATCCCTATTAATAGAAGGAAGAAGAGGAAGAGTTCTCTTTCACGTCTAGACAACAGTACACATTTATAGTTTTGCCTTCAGTTAAAATATGTTTCAGTTAAAGTAAGTCCGGAAGAACTTACACCACTTAGTCAACTCATAGAACATCAATTGCTCTGCTTTAGAGATCTCTTCAAGAAAACTAGAGATACCAGGGGAGCATTTCATGCAGAGATGAGCACAATAAAGGACAGAAATGGTAAGGACCTAACAGAAGCAGGAGAGATAAGGGGAGGCGGCAAGAATACACAGAAGAAGGGCACAAAAAAGGTCGTGATGACTCAGATAAGCATGATGGTGTGGTCACTCACTTACAGCCCGACATCCTGGAGTGTGAAATCAAGTGGGTCTTAGGAAGCATCACTACAAACAAAGCTAGTGGAGGTGATGGAATTCCAGTTGAGCTATTTCAAATCCTGAAAGATGATCCTGTGAAAGCGTTGCACTCAATTTGCCATCAAATTTGGAAAACTCAGCAGTGGCCACAGGACTGGAAAAGGTCAGTTTTCATTCCAATCCCAAAGAAGGGCAATGTCAAAGAAAGTTCAAACTACCACACAATTGCACTCATTTCACATGCCAGCAAGGTTATGCTCAAAACCCTTCAAGCTAGCCTTTACAGTACATCATGGACTTCCCTAGTGGCTCAGACAGTAAAGCGTCTGCCTACAATGTGGGAGACCCGGGTTCAATCACTGGGTAGGGAAGATCTCCTGGAGAAGGAAGTGGCAACCCACTCCAGTATTCTTGCCTGGAAAATCCCATGGATGGAAGAACCTGGTAGGCTACAGTCCATGGGGTAGTAAAGAGCTGGATATGACTGAGTGACTTCACTTCACTGAACGGTTCGTGAACTGAGAACTACCAGATATACAAGCTGGATTTAGAAAAGGCAGAGGAACCAGAGATCAAACTGCTAACATCCATTGTATTATACACGAGAATTCCAGAAAAACATCTACTTCTGCCTCATTGACTACATTAAAGCCTTTGATTGTGTGGATCACAACAAACTATGGAAAATTCTTAAAGTAATGGAAATACTAGACCACCTTATCTGCCTCCTATGAAACCTGTATGCAGGTCAAGAAGCAACAGTTAGAACTGGACACGGAAAAATGGACTGGTTCCAAATTGGGGACTGTATATTGTCAAGGCTGTATATTGTTACCTTTTATGCAGAGTATGTGCTAAATGACTTCAGTTGTGTCTGACTCTTTGTGACCCCATGGACTATAGCCCGCCAAGCTCCTCTGTCCATGGGTTTCTCCAGGCAAGAGTACTGGACTGGGTTGCTGTGCCCTCGTCCAGGGGATCTTCCCAACCCAGCAACTGAACCTGCGTCTCTTACGTCTCCTGCATTGGCAGGTGAGCACCACCTGGGAAGCCCCTATGCAGAGCACATCACGCAAAATGCTGGGCAGGATGATCACTAGCTGGAATCAAGATTGCTGGGAGAAATATCAACAGCCTCAGATATGCAGATGATACCATGCTAAGGGCAGAAAGTGAAGAGAAACTAAAGAGCCCCGTGATGAAGGTGAAAGAGGAGAGTGAAAAAAGTTAGCACTCTTTAGCAGCTGAGAAAAGTCTTTGGAGGTCATTTTAATAAATCTGACATGAGTTACTAAGGAATTGGAGCACGTTGCACTGGCAGATCTAGGAGTGGAAATGAGAAGATGGATATGAGTGACATTTCTGAGGAGAACCTGCCAGGACCTGTATTCTCATGGGTCTTTTTCTTCCTTCTGACATTCCTCTGCGCCCTTTGCTCCGACTGCACATAAATGTTAATTGACCAATCCAGAAAATGATTTTACCCCAGTGAGCCAGGTTACAGAGCAGTTAATCAAAAGCTAAATAAAGTTCCCAATCATATATAAAAAAAATCATATACAAATGCTGCACTTGACATTACTTCAGTTATTTGTAAGCAACGATTTCCCTGCTTTTATTGAAGGAGTGATGCAAAGATCCTTTATTCAAAAAGGAGAACAATCATATGCCGTGTGTGTGTGTGTGTGTGTGTGTGTGTGTGTGAGTCACTCAGTCATGTCTGAGCCTTAGTGATGCATGACTGCAGCCCGCCAGGCTCCTCTGTCCGTGGGATTCTCCAGGCAAGAACCCTGGAGGGGTTGCCGTTTCCTCCTCCAGGCATCTCTTATATGTGGAATCTAAAAGAAATGATATGAATGAGTTGCAAAACAGACAGTGACTCAGAGACTTAGAAAATGAATCGATGGTTGCCGGGGGAGGGGCCAGTCAGGGGCGTTGGGAAGGTCACATAAACACTGCTTTATTTAAAACGGATAACCAGTAAAGACACATTGTACAGCATATGGGCCTCCGCTCAGTGTCATGCGCTAGCCCGGATGGAGAGAGGAGGGCAGATGCACGTATGTGTACGGCTGAGTCCCTTATCTGTGTATCTGTGTACCTGTAACCACCACAACATTGCTAATGGGCTATACCCCAGTACAAAATATTTTTGGTGTTGGTTTTTTTTAATAAAAGTATTAAGCATAATTGAGAGAGTCCTAGTAAAACTTACAGTGAGGCATTCACGTACAGGACAGAAAGTAGAAGACTGTTCCACAGTAATCCAAACATTGAAACTCGTGTAAAATTAGTTCTCTGATACCTACAGGATGGTACCCATTTTTTTTTTTCATATTTTTCTGCTAGAATGCACAGTTTTCTACCTCATCCGTTTTCTCTCTCTTCACACACACACTTGATCTCCTTTATGTTCCCTCTCTCTGCCAAAACCTCTCCATCTCTGTCTGGTTCTTTGTCACAGATACATTTTCATGTATACCCACTACGAGAGAGGCTGTGGTTCCAACTTCTCAACTGAACGTGACATATACTGAATGCAATCTGCCAAAATTTTCAAGATACGTAAAGCTAAGGCAGCAAGTCTAGACTCTAAAGAAAACGAAAATCTAACAGATGAGGTAGGGAAGGGAGACACATAAGCATGACACAGGGCAGAATATTTGAAGTCTAAGCAGCCTCTAAGAGGCTCCCCCAGATCGCCGCCACCTGGTCTGCATGCTTTCATGTACTTTTCCCCCATATTATATGAGGTGACCTGCTGGAACTGCAGGGAAAATGCAGAAATCCCAGAGTGGGACTTCCAGGACTGGATCGGAAAAGACACTACACTCACTGCCTCTTTCCCGGGTCACCAGCTCTGAGCAAAGGGAACAGCCATGTTGTGAGGAACCTCGAGCAGCCTGTGGGGGCGTCCACAGGGCGGGGAACCGAGGCCTTTGGTCAGCAGCCAGCACTGACTCGGCAGCCACCTAGGCCAAACATCTCTGAAGTAGATCCTCCAGCCCAAGACTGTAGACCTGGCTGAATCTTGACTATAACTTCATGAGACACCATGAGTCATGAGCAAGAATCATCCAGCTAAGCTGCTCCCAAGTTCATGGCGGCCCGCGGAAACTGTCAGTTGTAACACTGACAGTTGTCTTACAATGCCAAGCTTTGGGATATGTTTTTTATGCAGCGATATACAGCTAACACAGGTGCAGAGGAGGAAGAGATCAATAGGGAGGAAATAGGGAGGAAAAGAACTCATGAACGTAGTGTAGTGGCGTTTAAAGGAGGATCAAGATTCCAGCACATGGACCTAGAGAAAACATTCCAGGTCTAGAGAAGAGAGAGAAAGAACAGAGCGTGGAAGGTGACCCCTGGGTTACGTAGTACAGCTGGTTTCTTCCTTCACCCCAGCAAAAAGCAAAATTAAGAGAAATATATTTAGCAATGGTAGAACTTGAAATACAACAAAAAACCATGAATATTAGAATAAAAATGTTAAGTATAAACTCATTGAGGAGTTTAAAAGGTGCAATTTCCTCACTGGAAGGAGAAAATTAGCTCTCAAATTTAGCTAACATGTGACCCTTGAAAATGCACAGGCTGTTTTTACAGCGTTGAGTTTGTGCTGCAGTAACACAGCTGTTATGCTCCAGTTAGCAATCTTACCAAGCTCTCTTCAGACTACTTGTACATGAACAACGATGACTTCTGGGAATTTAATAAAGCATTTGATTAGAAAAAAATAATTTGAGGGAGAGAGCTACACCATTAAATAACTCAAGTTTATCTTCCTAACAACTGTCACTGTAAATCCCTTTTAGTTAAGAGATTGCTTATAAACAATAAATAAAGGACCGAAATCTCTGAAACCAAAGGCACTTTCATCTATATTTAGCCACATTACCTACTAATTGCCCAAGTACGCAACCCACAAAGAAGCGCCCAAGCCTGCGCCTCCCTGCAGACACGCTGGAAATTCATTTTAGCCCACATACGTCGCACAAGTTCATTACTAGAGTTAGCCAAGTGAGCAGTCCCCGTGGCTGGAAAGGCCCCTGATCCGAGGTACTAATTGATAGATCCAACTTTTAGAAATTAAAATGAGCTTCAACAGTTGAATGACCTTCAAGATTCCTCCCAGCAGCCGAGTCAAAATCCTGAAGTAAGTTCACTCGCCCATTAGTCAGCTTGGAATCAGAATCCTATTAAGGCCCTGGCAGATCCGAAACAAGCTCATTAGCTGCTGCTTCCACTTCCTTCTTGCCTCCTCTCCTCGTGCCCTCCTGGCTTTATCCGGTGCACTGTGCTGCACGCGCAGACACAGAAACACACACACGCGTTGACCTTGGCTCTGTAAGCTTACTTGCAGAGGCCCCGTATTTCAGTGTACAGACCATACCTAAGATGAAGATTCCTTATGTTTATATTTTTGAATCACTTTTATTCATCCATCCTGCCAGTAACTTTAGAAAAATCACTCCATGCTATGTCCTGCTGATGTGAAGAAGGCACGGTCCCTTTCTTCAGGGTCCACTGAGGCTGAGGACAACAAAGTAATTGCTTCAGTGTAGCTAAGTGCTACCATAGGGATGACTTGAGAGACCACCTAACTTGTCTCTGGTTTCCCTGGTGGCCCAGTGGTAAAGAATGTAGGAGACACAAGCTTGATCCCTGGGTTGGGAATATCCACTAGAGAAGGAAATGGCAACCCTCTCCTGTATTCTTGCCTGGGAAATCCCGTGGACAGAGGAACCTGGCAGGCTATATATAGTCCATGGGGTTGCAAAAGAGTCAGACACGACTGTGGAAGGGCTTGCAAGATGGCTCAAGCCTCAGAGCATTCAGCCTCTGTAAAGCGATGACAACGAACAAACTAAATGGCTTCCCTTGTTGACAAAAACTTTAAATAAAATATTATACAAAATACATTACAGCAAGATTATTCTAAAATAGCTTTCACCAAGGTAGTTCTTGGTCAAATTATGAATTAATTACCCAAGGCCAATGTATTACACCCCAGGTCTTCCTCTGGCTTCCAGAGCCCTCTTTAGCTTAGATTTCACCCTGCAGTATGTATCTCCTGTACTGTCATTCATAAATCTTTCTGTTTCTCTCAGGTCCGTCTCTCTGTAGCTTCTGGACCAGCCTCTTCTTAATGCTCTTATCTCTATGTGTACGATTCTTCAATTTATCTTCACTTTCCAAAAATCTGTCAGGGTTCAGCTCCAATCCAATCTCTCTGAGGAAACTTCTCTCAGCAAGACTCTGGTTAACATGGATTCATTTCCTAATTTCCTGTAAGCCTTCTGTTTATGAAGTTCCATTCAGTACTAAACTCACTATTTTACAGCCTGTCATTCGTATTGTCCTCTATCACCTTTATGAGCCAATGTCAGGATCCCCAACTCAAATTCAACACACAGTTTTGAAGCTACTGTGTGCTGGTTCTTTTGTGCAAGGAGGGGAGGGGAACATAGAGTTCTCATCCTCAAGGACGTCTGTTTGCTGGTGAGATAATAAGTCTGGGGCACTTTTTGGAGGACAAATGAGAGACAACTTACTCCAGCGTCGGTTAGGCAGAGAAACTGTCCTTAAAAAGGAAAGTATAAACTAAGACCTAAAAGGCAAGAATGAGTTAGTCAAACCAAGAATCTACAGGGAAGTGAGGATGCCTGTGAAAAAATACTTAAAACGGGATAAAATTAGTTCGGGTTAGAAAACTACGTCATGTAATTTCATATCAACACCTCGGCCTCCAAAAAAGTTCTGAATTCCTTCAAAAATTAAAACTGAAATGAAGAAGCAAAGCTACTGCTTCTACAAGTCACGTAATATAAGTCTCTGTCTTAGGGTTATATGACACTGTAAGTGTAGCTGAGTTAGGTTCTTTTGAACCATTAGTAACAAGCAAGCTATGCAAAATAGAATAGAAAGCATGGCTATAAGGATTCATGGACTGTTAATGTCCTCCAGATGGTGTCAATCTTTGAGAACATCATTTGATTTTAGTATAGCTTATATATTGTATTTCTAAAAATAACTACAATTGACAGGTTGAACCCAAACATAAACCATTAACTTCCAGAAATTTTAGATTGTACACATTTTGATAAAATTACATACAATTTAAAAATAAACACCTTTTCTTTCTTAAAAAGTAAGTTGAAATTTTAAAAGCAAAGAGGTCACCCCTCTTTTATAGCAATTCATTAAAATGATTTATCAGCAACACCCCAATTTTTCTTGCTAAGGTATTTATACCATGAAATAAATGCTGAAAAGTAACTATAAATGGCAGGAAAACTATAATAAAATAACTGCTGCGTGTAACAAGGAAATTAAAAAAAAAAACTCCAAATGGTATTGGCCTATGGAAGGAAAATGCATCTCATGAAAAATTACATTTCTTTCTTATCCCCCGACCTAGTACAACTAATTTCAATTTTCAAAATTATGTTTGCAAAAGTCTAAGAATGCTCAAAATTATATTCATGAGTTAAGTGCTTCTGAGTCATAATCTCACAGCATACTGTATTCAGACTGTCAGTGTATATAGCTAAAGAGAGCTAACACCAGATTTAACATAAAATACTTCCTGGGTCACATTGCTTGCATAGAGCTATTGTGTGACGCCACTCAGAAGATGCCATCTGAAACATACACCAACTCATGCACGTATATTGTCTTTGGTTTTTCTTTTGTGAAAAACAGCTAGGAGCAGCTAGAAGCTGCAATAGCATTTTGCTAAATTGAGAAAGATAAGAAGACAGATCTTGTTTAGATAGGAACCGTACTGTGAAATAAATTGTTCTAGCATATCCCCAAATCTCATGATAGGAAATATTAATGTGTGGAGAATCAGCCCAGTGGCTTCAAATATTAGGAGGTATTTAACATAAGAAATTATTACTGACACAGAGTGATTTTAAAAAAGATACATTTATTTGCTACAAGCTCACAAAAACCTCGCAGGGAGGATCTCTCAATGGTCCCTCATTCATCCCTAAGATGAGTGGATGAATGAATGCAAATAGAATGCTGTCTTTCATTCCTTTCAGAAACAGTAAACCTTGGTACTCTGAAGTAGAGAAGTTTGAAATGAAGAACCCACCTTTAAATAGATTGCAGACAGCTTAAAACAGTTCTACCATGAAAATATCGCAAAATGTGGAGGTATTATGAATTTTCTGTGGCATCATTAGATGAATTCAGCATGAAAATATTAACAATTTAAGAACTTATTGCACATGTTAACGTTATTTTCCTAATTGAGTTTTTTATTTTACATATAGCTGGGGCTTCCCAGGTCGTGCTAGTGGTAAAGAACCCACCTGCCAATGCAGGAAACATAAGAGATGTGGGTTCGATCCCTGGGTCGGGAAGATTCCCTGGAGAAGGAAATGGCAACCCACTCCAGTATTCTTGCCTGGAAAATCCCATGGATGGAAGAACCTGGTAGGCTACAGTCCATGGGGTAGTAAAGAGCTGGATATGACTGAGTGACTTCACTTCACTGAACGGTTCGTGAACTGAGAACTACCAGATATACAAGCTGGATTTAGAAAAGGCAGAGGAACCAGAGATCAAACTGCTAACATCCATTGTATTATACACGAGAATTCCAGAAAAACATCTACTTCTGCCTCATTGACTACATTAAAGCCTTTGATTGTGTGGATCACAACAAACTATGGAAAATTCTTAAAGTAATGGAAATACTAGACCACCTTATCTGCCTCCTATGAAACCTGTATGCAGGTCAAGAAGCAACAGTTAGAACTGGACACGGAAAAATGGACTGGTTCCAAATTGGGGACTGTATATTGTCAAGGCTGTATATTGTTACCTTTTATGCAGAGTATGTGCTAAATGACTTCAGTTGTGTCTGACTCTTTGTGACCCCATGGACTATAGCCCGCCAAGCTCCTCTGTCCATGGGTTTCTCCAGGCAAGAGTACTGGACTGGGTTGCTGTGCCCTCGTCCAGGGGATCTTCCCAACCCAGCAACTGAACCTGCGTCTCTTACGTCTCCTGCATTGGCAGGTGAGCACCACCTGGGAAGCCCCTATGCAGAGCACATCACGCAAAATGCTGGGCAGGATGATCACTAGCTGGAATCAAGATTGCTGGGAGAAATATCAACAGCCTCAGATATGCAGATGATACCATGCTAAGGGCAGAAAGTGAAGAGAAACTAAAGAGCCCCGTGATGAAGGTGAAAGAGGAGAGTGAAAAAAGTTAGCACTCTTTAGCAGCTGAGAAAAGTCTTTGGAGGTCATTTTAATAAATCTGACATGAGTTACTAAGGAATTGGAGCACGTTGCACTGGCAGATCTAGGAGTGGAAATGAGAAGATGGATATGAGTGACATTTCTGAGGAGAACCTGCCAGGACCTGTATTCTCATGGGTCTTTTTCTTCCTTCTGACATTCCTCTGCGCCCTTTGCTCCGACTGCACATAAATGTTAATTGACCAATCCAGAAAATGATTTTACCCCAGTGAGCCAGGTTACAGAGCAGTTAATCAAAAGCTAAATAAAGTTCCCAATCATATATAAAAAAAATCATATACAAATGCTGCACTTGACATTACTTCAGTTATTTGTAAGCAACGATTTCCCTGCTTTTATTGAAGGAGTGATGCAAAGATCCTTTATTCAAAAAGGAGAACAATCATATGCCGTGTGTGTGTGTGTGTGTGTGTGTGTGTGTGTGTGTGTGAGTCACTCAGTCATGTCTGAGCCTTAGTGATGCATGACTGTAGCCCGCCAGGCTCCTCTGTCCGTGGGATTCTCCCGGCAAGAACCCTGGAGGGGTTGCCGTTTCCTCCTCCAGGCATCTCTTATATGTGGAATCTAAAAGAAATGATATGAATGAGTTGCAAAACAGACAGTGACTCAGAGACTTAGAAAATGAATCGATGGTTGCCGGGGGAGGGGCCAGTCAGGGGCGTTGGGAAGGTCACATAAACACTGCTTTATTTAAAACGGATAACCAGTAAAGACACATTGTACAGCATATGGGCCTCCGCTCAGTGTCATGCGCTAGCCCGGATGGAGAGAGGAGGGCAGATGCACGTATGTGTACGGCTGAGTCCCTTATCTGTGTATCTGTGTACCTGTAACCACCACAACATTGCTAATGGGCTATACCCCAGTACAAAATATTTTTGGTGTTGGTTTTTTTTAATAAAAGTATTAAGCATAATTGAGAGAGTCCTAGTAAAACTTACAGTGAGGCATTCACGTACAGGACAGAAAGTAGAAGACTGTTCCACAGTAATCCAAACATTGAAACTCGTGTAAAATTAGTTCTCTGATACCTACAGGATGGTACCCATTTTTTTTTTTCATATTTTTCTGCTAGAATGCACAGTTTTCTACCTCATCCGTTTTCTCTCTCTTCACACACACACTTGATCTCCTTTATGTTCCCTCTCTCTGCCAAAACCTCTCCATCTCTGTCTGGTTCTTTGTCACAGATACATTTTCATGTATACCCACTACGAGAGAGGCTGTGGTTCCAACTTCTCAACTGAACGTGACATATACTGAATGCAATCTGCCAAAATTTTCAAGATACGTAAAGCTAAGGCAGCAAGTCTAGACTCTAAAGAAAACGAAAATCTAACAGATGAGGTAGGGAAGGGAGACACATAAGCATGACACAGGGCAGAATATTTGAAGTCTAAGCAGCCTCTAAGAGGCTCCCCCAGATCGCCGCCACCTGGTCTGCATGCTTTCATGTACTTTTCCCCCATATTATATGAGGTGACCTGCTGGAACTGCAGGGAAAATGCAGAAATCCCAGAGTGGGACTTCCAGGACTGGATCGGAAAAGACACTACACTCACTGCCTCTTTCCCGGGTCACCAGCTCTGAGCAAAGGGAACAGCCATGTTGTGAGGAACCTCGAGCAGCCTGTGGGGGCGTCCACAGGGCGGGGAACCGAGGCCTTTGGTCAGCAGCCAGCACTGACTCGGCAGCCACCTAGGCCAAACATCTCTGAAGTAGATCCTCCAGCCCAAGACTGTAGACCTGGCTGAATCTTGACTATAACTTCATGAGACACCATGAGTCATGAGCAAGAATCATCCAGCTAAGCTGCTCCCAAGTTCATGGCGGCCCGCGGAAACTGTCAGTTGTAACACTGACAGTTGTCTTACAATGCCAAGCTTTGGGATATGTTTTTTATGCAGCGATATACAGCTAACACAGGTGCAGAGGAGGAAGAGATCAATAGGGAGGAAATAGGGAGGAAAAGAACTCATGAACGTAGTGTAGTGGCGTTTAAAGGAGGATCAAGATTCCAGCACATGGACCTAGAGAAAACATTCCAGGTCTAGAGAAGAGAGAGAAAGAACAGAGCGTGGAAGGTGACCCCTGGGTTACGTAGTACAGCTGGTTTCTTCCTTCACCCCAGCAAAAAGCAAAATTAAGAGAAATATATTTAGCAATGGTAGAACTTGAAATACAACAAAAAACCATGAATATTAGAATAAAAATGTTAAGTATAAACTCATTGAGGAGTTTAAAAGGTGCAATTTCCTCACTGGAAGGAGAAAATTAGCTCTCAAATTTAGCTAACATGTGACCCTTGAAAATGCACAGGCTGTTTTTACAGCGTTGAGTTTGTGCTGCAGTAACACAGCTGTTATGCTCCAGTTAGCAATCTTACCAAGCTCTCTTCAGACTACTTGTACATGAACAACGATGACTTCTGGGAATTTAATAAAGCATTTGATTAGAAAAAAATAATTTGAGGGAGAGAGCTACACCATTAAATAACTCAAGTTTATCTTCCTAACAACTGTCACTGTAAATCCCTTTTAGTTAAGAGATTGCTTATAAACAATAAATAAAGGACCGAAATCTCTGAAACCAAAGGCACTTTCATCTATATTTAGCCACATTACCTACTAATTGCCCAAGTACGCAACCCACAAAGAAGCGCCCAAGCCCGCGCCTCCCTGCAGACACGCTGGAAATTCATTTTAGCCCACATACGTCGCACAAGTTCATTACTAGAGTTAGCCAAGTGAGCAGTCCCCGTGGCTGGAAAGGCCCCTGATCCGAGGTACTAATTGATAGATCCAACTTTTAGAAATTAAAATGAGCTTCAACAGTTGAATGACCTTCAAGATTCCTCCCAGCAGCCGAGTCAAAATCCTGAAGTAAGTTCACTCGCCCATTAGTCAGCTTGGAATCAGAATCCTATTAAGGCCCTGGCAGATCCGAAACAAGCTCATTAGCTGCTGCTTCCACTTCCTTCTTGCCTCCTCTCCTCGTGCCCTCCTGGCTTTATCCGGTGCACTGTGCTGCACGCGCAGACACAGAAACACACACACGCGTTGACCTTGGCTCTGTAAGCTTACTTGCAGAGGCCCCGTATTTCAGTGTACAGACCATACCTAAGATGAAGATTCCTTATGTTTATATTTTTGAATCACTTTTATTCATCCATCCTGCCAGTAACTTTAGAAAAATCACTCCATGCTATGTCCTGCTGATGTGAAGAAGGCACGGTCCCTTTCTTCAGGGTCCACTGAGGCTGAGGACAACAAAGTAATTGCTTCAGTGTAGCTAAGTGCTACCATAGGGATGACTTGAGAGACCACCTAACTTGTCTCTGGTTTCCCTGGTGGCCCAGTGGTAAAGAATGTAGGAGACACAAGCTTGATCCCTGGGTTGGGAATATCCACTAGAGAAGGAAATGGCAACCCTCTCCTGTATTCTTGCCTGGGAAATCCCGTGGACAGAGGAACCTGGCAGGCTATATATAGTCCATGGGGTTGCAAAAGAGTCAGACACGACTGTGGAAGGGCTTGCAAGATGGCTCAAGCCTCAGAGCATTCAGCCTCTGTAAAGCGATGACAACGAACAAACTAAATGGCTTCCCTTGTTGACAAAAACTTTAAATAAAATATTATACAAAATACATTACAGCAAGATTATTCTAAAATAGCTTTCACCAAGGTAGTTCTTGGTCAAATTATGAATTAATTACCCAAGGCCAATGTATTACACCCCAGGTCTTCCTCTGGCTTCCAGAGCCCTCTTTAGCTTAGATTTCACCCTGCAGTATGTATCTCCTGTACTGTCATTCATAAATCTTTCTGTTTCTCTCAGGTCCGTCTCTCTGTAGCTTCTGGACCAGCCTCTTCTTAATGCTCTTATCTCTATGTGTACGATTCTTCAATTTATCTTCACTTTCCAAAAATCTGTCAGGGTTCAGCTCCAATCCAATCTCTCTGAGGAAACTTCTCTCAGCAAGACTCTGGTTAACATGGATTCATTTCCTAATTTCCTGTAAGCCTTCTGTTTATGAAGTTCCATTCAGTACTAAACTCACTATTTTACAGCCTGTCATTCGTATTGTCCTCTATCACCTTTATGAGCCAATGTCAGGATCCCCAACTCAAATTCAACACACAGTTTTGAAGCTACTGTGTGCTGGTTCTTTTGTGCAAGGAGGGGAGGGGAACATAGAGTTCTCATCCTCAAGGACGTCTGTTTGCTGGTGAGATAATAAGTCTGGGGCACTTTTTGGAGGACAAATGAGAGACAACTTACTCCAGCGTCGGTTAGGCAGAGAAACTGTCCTTAAAAAGGAAAGTATAAACTAAGACCTAAAAGGCAAGAATGAGTTAGTCAAACCAAGAATCTACAGGGAAGTGAGGATGCCTGTGAAAAAATACTTAAAACGGGATAAAATTAGTTCGGGTTAGAAAACTACGTCATGTAATTTCATATCAACACCTCGGCCTCCAAAAAAGTTCTGAATTCCTTCAAAAATTAAAACTGAAATGAAGAAGCAAAGCTACTGCTTCTACAAGTCACGTAATATAAGTCTCTGTCTTAGGGTTATATGACACTGTAAGTGTAGCTGAGTTAGGTTCTTTTGAACCATTAGTAACAAGCAAGCTATGCAAAATAGAATAGAAAGCATGGCTATAAGGATTCATGGACTGTTAATGTCCTCCAGATGGTGTCAATCTTTGAGAACATCATTTGATTTTAGTATAGCTTATATATTGTATTTCTAAAAATAACTACAATTGAC
Organism: Oreotragus oreotragus; assembly: GCA_006410675.1. Taxonomy (NCBI): domain Eukaryota; kingdom Metazoa; phylum Chordata; class Mammalia; order Artiodactyla; family Bovidae; genus Oreotragus; species Oreotragus oreotragus. Next base: position 99,078 of record SJYX01019452.1, read on the forward strand.
AGGTTGAACCCAAACATAAACCATTAACTTCCAGAAATTTTAGATTGTACACATTTTGATAAAATTACATACAATTTAAAAATAAACACCTTTTCTTTCTTAAAAAGTAAGTTGAAATTTTAAAAGCAAAGAGGTCACCCCTCTTTTATAGCAATTCATTAAAATGATTTATCAGCAACACCCCAATTTTTCTTGCTAAGGTATTTATACCATGAAATAAATGCTGAAAAGTAACTATAAATGGCAGGAAAACTATAATAAAATAACTGCTGCGTGTAACAAGGAAATTAAAAAAAAAAACTCCAAATGGTATTGGCCTATGGAAGGAAAATGCATCTCATGAAAAATTACATTTCTTTCTTATCCCCCGACCTAGTACAACTAATTTCAATTTTCAAAATTATGTTTGCAAAAGTCTAAGAATGCTCAAAATTATATTCATGAGTTAAGTGCTTCTGAGTCATAATCTCACAGCATACTGTATTCAGACTGTCAGTGTATATAGCTAAAGAGAGCTAACACCAGATTTAACATAAAATACTTCCTGGGTCACATTGCTTGCATAGAGCTATTGTGTGACGCCACTCAGAAGATGCCATCTGAAACATACACCAACTCATGCACGTATATTGTCTTTGGTTTTTCTTTTGTGAAAAACAGCTAGGAGCAGCTAGAAGCTGCAATAGCATTTTGCTAAATTGAGAAAGATAAGAAGACAGATCTTGTTTAGATAGGAACCGTACTGTGAAATAAATTGTTCTAGCATATCCCCAAATCTCATGATAGGAAATATTAATGTGTGGAGAATCAGCCCAGTGGCTTCAAATATTAGGAGGTATTTAACATAAGAAATTATTACTGACACAGAGTGATTTTAAAAAAGATACATTTATTTGCTACAAGCTCACAAAAACCTCGCAGGGAGGATCTCTCAATGGTCCCTCATTCATCCCTAAGATGAGTGGATGAATGAATGCAAATAGAATGCTGTCTTTCATTCCTTTCAGAAACAGTAAACCTTGGTACTCTGAAGTAGAGAAGTTTGAAATGAAGAACCCACCTTTAAATAGATTGCAGACAGCTTAAAACAGTTCTACCATGAAAATATCGCAAAATGTGGAGGTATTATGAATTTTCTGTGGCATCATTAGATGAATTCAGCATGAAAATATTAACAATTTAAGAACTTATTGCACATGTTAACGTTATTTTCCTAATTGAGTTTTTTATTTTACATATAGCTGGGGCTTCCCAGGTCGTGCTAGTGGTAAAGAACCCACCTGCCAATGCAGGAAACATAAGAGATGTGGGTTCGATCCCTGGGTCGGGAAGATTCCCTGGAGAAGGAAATGGCAACCCACTCCAGTATTCTTGCCTGGAGAATCCCATGTAGCCTGGGGGGCTACAGCCCACAGGGTTGCAAAGAGTTGGACACAATTGGAGTGACTTAGCACGCACGCACGCATGCAGGCATAGCCAGGAAAGCGGTGTATAACATGACAAAATGTTTCCCTAAAAAGAATAAAATCCAACTAGATAGGCCATACACACAACTGAATTCACATCGAAAACCTAGCAAAGGAACCCTGCAAGGGCTCATCTCAAGAAGTCAGAGGTCGGGGAGGTTGGAGCAAACCTGGGAGGTGGTGGGAACTCACCAGCTGGCCTGGGGACCCAGTTTTGTAAACAAGGATCTGTGAAGCGGCAGCTTAGCTCCGACAGTCCCTGAAGACCTGAGACTTTAGAACCTTCAGTCTGCATGATCACAACATTTCTCCCTTCCCATAACCATGGGGAATTTAAAGCTTACTTGGAACAATGTATGAAAGAGATTCGTAATTCCACCCTTGCACCTCTTGAATGAACACACGAGCATACCGGCTCCTTACAGGAGTAAGAATCTGGGGATTTCTGGAGATTTCACTTCTGGGAAGACACATCTGGAGAAAGGCCCTGAGCCAGAATATTGAAGGAAAATCAGAAAAGGTATTTGGGTACTTAACAACAACAACAAAATATCTTATATAACTCCGAGTCTTTGCGACTCCATGGACTACAGCCTACCAGACTCCTCTGTCCATGTAAATCTCCAGACAAGAATACTGGAGTGCGTTGCCATTCCAGTCCCATCTCCAGGGGATCTTCTCAACCTGTATCTCCTGCATTGCACACAGATGCTTTACTGTCTGAGCTACTAGGGAAGCTCTATATAACTCTCAATAAATAACAATTTAATTGTAAAGTACTTTTTCTCTTGTTTTTCTGATCAGGGCTGCAAGAGGCTGGAGTCAACAGGAAAAAACAGAGGGGCAGGTGCCCTTGGCTGTGTCCCCTGCTCCCACACTGCCGGAGCCACTCTCACAGCCCATACCCCAGAGAAGTCAGCTACTAACTCCCTACCTTCTCTCCAGACTCTGATCTAGAGAGATCAGCAAGTTCCAGCTGGGACTGAATCTGGCCCCCCCATCTACTTTTGTAAATAAAGTTTTATTGGAACACGGCCATTTTTACATTTTGTCTATGGCTGCTTTTGCTCAGAGGGTAGGTGTGACAGAGACCGTTCAGACCACAAAGCCTAAACTGCTGTCCAGCCTTTTACAGAAAGGGTTTCCTGCTTGAACATTGTTCTCCATTAATCCAAGGGCCATCTTTTGGTCTCTCCAGAGCTGGCTGAATTCCCCAGCTGTTTGAGCGGATGACAGAATGACTATGAATGAATAGGGACACACGGGGAAGGCAAACGGGAAGAAAAGAGAGGTCAACAACGTTGCAGGATTCAGAGGTGTGCAGTAGGTAGCCTGTTTCAAGCTAAGCCATGGATACTACTTTTCTAGGCTGCAAATAGCATTGTCCTTCAACCAGGCCACTTCTTTCGATTAAGCTGATCTGGCCTCATCCAGGGTGTCCAATGCTTGCAACACCCACTTGATAGAAAGGGAAAGGGACTTTGCTTAGCTAGTGGAAACTGATGGCCAGAAAATAGGATGGAACCATGTGATGGTGGCCGGTGGCTGACTGGTCAGGGAAGGCCTGGGGAGAGGATGTTAAACTGATCCCTAAATGGCCTGCCACACACAGATCTGATGATGTAAGAGGCTCTGGGGAAGGAGTGGCTGGTGAAAGGTCCCTTTAGGCGGGAACATCTGAGTGTGTCTGAAGAATTAAGGGGAAGGCCAGTGTGATGGGAGCACAGCAAGCAAGGGGAGAGTGTGGTGAGATGAGGTGAGAGGAGGTGGGAACGGATGCGGGAAGCCTTTGTCTAAACAGTCAGGCTTCAACTCTTAGACAACGTGAAGCCACACAAAGTTCTCCGCAGGGGTGTAACACAATGGCATTTATGTTTAAGAAAATGCCTCTAACTTTGTGGAATGAGTGACTCAGGGTATGGCAAGAAAGGGAGAGGTCTCATGGACACTGTGACATCCTCCTGGGAGAGAGATAGTTTGGACTAAGTGATGAGGCCAGAGAGATGTGGACGGATGGACGTTTGGGATGACAAGGCAACAGCACCCCACTCCAGTACTCTTGCCTGGCAAATCCAGAGGAGCTTGGTGGGCTGCAGACCATGGGGTAGCTAGGAGTCGGACACAACTGAGTGACTTCACTTTCACTTTTCACTTTCATGCACTGAAGAAGGAAATGGCAACCCACTCCAGTGTTCTTGCCTGGAGAATCCCAGGGACGGGGGAGCATGGTGGGCTGCCATCTCTGGGGTCGCACAGAGTCGGACACGACTGAAGTGACTTAGCAGTAGCAGCGTTGGCATGTCTCCAACTGAGCTCTTTTCCTTTTTTACTAACGTTTGTGGATTTCTCCACTTTTAGGAAACCTCAAGATCATATCCCCAAATCCCAGAGACCACTGTTATAAAATTAGCACCTTTCTAATTACTTTACATGAAGAGGGAGATTTTCTACAGGTTTCTAAACAAGTGTAATGCAAAATCTTCCTCTAGAGCCTAAATTAAATGATGGTGAGCCTGATAATAAAATAGCACGTTAATGAAATTTAAAAACTATAATTCTATTACTCACTGCTCTCCTGTCATGTGCCAGGCACTGGGTATAGTGTCGGGCACAGATCAAGGGACCAGAGATGGTCTGGGCCAGATCAGGGCCGCCCAAGTCAGTGAGTCTGTGGGAATCAGTATCTCCAAACAGGGCACTGATTTTGGTGATACCAGAAAATCCCATGGACGGAGGAGGCTGGTGGGCTGCAGTCCATGGGGTCTCCAAGAGTCAGATACGACTGAGCGACTTCACTTTCACTTTTCATTTTCATGCATTGGAGAAGGAAATGGCAACCCACTCCAGTGTTCTGGCCTGGAGAAGCCCAGGGACGGGGGAGCCTGGTGGGCTGCCGTCTCTGGGGTCACAGAGTCGGACACGACTGAAGTGACTTAGCAGCAGCAGAGTCAGAGTGTGGGAAGGAAAGCTGCAAAGACTCAGAGGTTACTGGTCCCGAGGCAGAAAGGAGACTCAGGCTGTGTCTAGCTTCTCCTCTTAAACATTTATGGGATGCCTCTACTGTGCCAAACTCCCTGCTAAGTGCTTTTCCTACATTATTTATTCAATCCACTGAACTAGACAAGTCTCACGTGGGCAGGGCCCACGCCTGCGTTTTCTGCAGTCTCGCCGCCCAACACTTGTCTGTAGGAGGAGTTCAAAAATATGTGTTGAGCGAATGGATGGATGACTCCCTCATCCCTCCCATGACACAACGGCGGTGAAATACCCCAGCAGAGGGAGGAGCAGGAGAGGACACGGGCTTAGGGGGCTCGTGAGTGACAAAGCAGGCACCGGGGCCGACCGTCCTCAGTGCCACATGACGCGGCCTTAGTCCAGGCGGGGACATGGGTGACATTCGCTGACGGAGGTCAACGGCTGGACGAGGAGTGGGACCGGAAGTATGGACGGAAGACTTCTTTCGGTCCTGCGCTTGCCGCCTGTGGGATGTCTCTGGCCTATCACCAGGCGTGTGCGGAAGTCAGTTCAGCACGTGGCTCTTAAGTTCAGGGAAAAGACCACAGCTGGAAAACGCTCTGGAGACCCATCAGCCAGAGAGGACGATTGCAGCCTGGGAGTCAGTGCGACCGCCGGTGGGTGGTGATAAAACGAGGAGAGGGGAGAGGAGGTGGTCAGAAGAGAGCCCTGGAGGCTGGGCAGTGGCGCCCCAGCGACGTCCCAGATTCCACGGCTCCTGGCGGCTTTTAGCTATTCCAGGATCTAACGCTGGTGACGNAGAAAATGCCTCTAACTTTGTGGAATGAGTGACTCAGGGTATGGCAAGAAAGGGAGAGGTCTCATGGACACTGTGACATCCTCCTGGGAGAGAGATAGTTTGGACTAAGTGATGAGGCCAGAGAGATGTGGACGGATGGACGTTTGGGATGACAAGGCAACAGCACCCCACTCCAGTACTCTTGCCTGGCAAATCCAGAGGAGCTTGGTGGGCTGCAGACCATGGGGTAGCTAGGAGTCGGACACAACTGAGTGACTTCACTTTCACTTTTCACTTTCATGCACTGAAGAAGGAAATGGCAACCCACTCCAGTGTTCTTGCCTGGAGAATCCCAGGGACGGGGGAGCATGGTGGGCTGCCGTCTCTGGGGTCGCACAGAGTCGGACACGACTGAAGCGACTTAGCAGTAGCAGCGTTGGCATGTCTCCAACTGAGCTCTTTTCCTTTTTTACTAACGTTTGTGGATTTCTCCACTTTTAGGAAACCTCAAGATCATATCCCCAAATCCCAGAGACCACTGTTATAAAATTAGCACCTTTCTAATTACTTTACATGAAGAGGGAGATTTTCTACAGGTTTCTAAACAAGTGTAATGCAAAATCTTCCTCTAGAGCCTAAATTAAATGATGGTGAGCCTGATAATAAAATAGCACGTTAATGAAATTTTAAAACTATAATTCTATTACTCACTGCTCTCCTGTCATGTGCCAAGCACTGGGTATAGTGTCGGGCACAGATCAAGGGACCAGAGATGGTCTGGGCCAGATCAGGGCCGCCCAAGTCAGTGAGTCTGTGGGAATCAGTATCTCCAAACAGGGCACTGATTTTGGTGATACCAGAAAATCCCATGGACGGAGGAGGCTGGTGGGCTGCAGTCCATGGGGTCTCCAAGAGTCAGATACGACTGAGCGACTTCACTTTCACTTTTCATTTTCATGCATTGGAGAAGGAAATGGCAACCCACTCCAGTGTTCTGGCCTGGAGAAGCCCAGGGACGGGGGAGCCTGGTGGGCTGCCGTCTCTGGGGTCACAGAGTCGGACACGACTGAAGTGACTTAGCAGCAGCAGAGTCAGAGTGTGGGAAGGAAAGCTGCAAAGACTCAGAGGTTACTGGTCCCGAGGCAGAAAGGAGACTCAGGCTGTGTCTAGCTTCTCCTCTTAAACATTTATGGGATGCCTCTACTGTGCCAAACTCCCTGCTAAGTGCTTTTCCTACATTATTTATTCAATCCACTGAACTAGACAAGTCTCACGTGGGCAGGGCCCACGCCTGCGTTTTCTGCAGTCTCGCCGCCCAACACTTGTCTGTAGGAGGAGTTCAAAAATATGTGTTGAGCGAATGGATGGATGACTCCCTCATCCCTCCCATGACACAACGGCGGTGAAATACCCCAGCAGAGGGAGGAGCAGGAGAGGACACGGGCTTAGGGGGCTCGTGAGTGACAAAGCAGGCACCGGGGCCGACCGTCCTCAGTGCCACATGACGCGGCCTTAGTCCAGGCGGGGACATGGGTGACATTCGCTGATGGAGGTCAATGGCTGGACGAGGAGTGGGACCGGAAGTATGGACGGAAGACTTCTTTCGGTTCTGCGCTTGCCGCCTGTGGGATGTCTCTGGCCTATCACCAGGCGTGTGCGGAAGTCAGTTCAGCACGTGGCTCTTAAGTTCAGGGAAAAGACCACAGCTGGAAAACGCTCTGGAGACCTGTCAGCCAGAGAGGACGATTGCAGCCTGGGAGTCAGTGCGACCGCCGGTGGGTGGTGATAAAACGAGGAGAGGGGAGAGGAGGTGGTCGGAAGAGAGCCCTGGAGGCTGGGCAGTGGCGCCCCAGCGACGTCCCAGATTCCACGGCTCCTGGCGGCTTTTAGCTATTCCAGGATCTAACGCTGGTGACGGGGCCCCAGGCAGTCCATTCTGAATTCCCATCTCACTCTGCACCCAAGGTCTCTCCTCGCTATGGTGAGACCAAACTCACGGGCCAGTGAACTTTCGTAGTTCTTCATCACTCAACCCGAACTGACCAGTGACCTTCTGTGTATTTTAACTTTTATCATATATACTGTTTATTTATTGACTGATTGATGCATTTCAACTGTGGTGTTGGAGAAGATTCTTGAGAGTCCCTTGGACTGCAAGCAGATCAAACCAGTCCATCCTAAAGGAAATCAGTCCTGATTATTCACTGAAAGGACTGATGCTGAAGGTGAAATTCCAATATTCTGGCCATGTTGTATGAAGAACTGACTCACTAGAAAAGACCCTGATGAGGGGAAAGATTGAAGGCAGGAGGAGAGGGGGACGACAGAGGATGAGATGGTTGGATGGCATCACCAACTAGATGGATACGAATTTGGGCAAGCTCCGGGAGTTGGTGATGGACAGCGAGGCCTGGCGAGCTGCAGTCCATGGGCTCACAAAGAGTCAGACATGACTAAGCGACTGAACTGAACTGATATTGTTTATTGTTGGCCTCTTATCTCTAGAATGTAAAGCCATCAGGACAAGGATCATGTTTGCCCATTATTGTGCCTCAATGCCCACCACACAGACGATGCTTAACACACTGGTGTGCAAAAAAATGAAGTGGAGGTCAAGTCACATCCCCAAACATTATCCCAATCTAGGTAGGAGGGCCCTGCCCTCTTCTGATTCACTAAAAGGAAGGAAATCGGAGTGGGTGTAGCTCCGGCACAGAGCTCAGGTGTGTCCCTGAGACCCTCTGCCCCACCTCCCTCCCATCGGTGAGGTTAGATCCACAGGGAGGAAAAAGCAATTGGTTGGAAGGACTGAAGCAAACCTTGGTGGGTTGGAGAGGTTGGGGCATGAGGTTAACAATTTATGGAAAATAACCCGAGGCTCTATTTCTACAGAAAATTCTGAGAGCGTGCACTCTTGGATCTAAGATACCGTGCCAGTACCACACTGGGTTTTAGAGTTCTGCAATAACAACAACAAAACATAAAGTTTCAAAGGTTTTCCATGATCTGGAAGACAATTTCTAGATTCTGTTATCCCCAACAATTGCTGTCTCTTAGCTCTGCTATAGCTGAGGGACCAAACCCATTACTCAACCTGCAAAGCCTGATGTTTTCCACATGTCAACAGGTTGTCATGACTTTCTACTTTCACAGATAAGAATGTGAGACTATTAACTTAGGTTAAATAACTCATCAGAGGCATAAATCAGACTGCGAGTTTCAACTCACACACTGTGAGAATCTAGGCCGTCATGCTGCCCACTTAACCATACTTTCGCTTCCTGCCACCACAGAAGAATGTAAGTGGAGGAAGCTGCACAGTGGGGGGCACCTGAAAACAGGCAGGCATTTTCTGCCTGGGCTACTACAGAAATGCACTCGTCTCAGTACATAGCTGGTACGTCCAAATCATCTTCCCCAACTCAGGCAGCCCCTCTCTCCTGGCAGCTTTGTTCTTAACACGTGCCCCGTGTTCAACACTGAATGACGAGAGAAATGCCTTTTCCAGCCTCATAGACCTTGCACCTTGATCAGATCCGGGAGCATGCTTCTGAACATCTTTTGGGGGCATTCCTGAGCACGTACACATGCACACACGTGTGCACACATATACCCACACATGCATGCACACATGCACACATGTACACACGTGTGTGCACATACGCACACACCCAGAGCCTCCTGCTTGTGCTCTCATCACGTGGGTGATCCCCCGGCAGCCACTGCTTACTGAGCGGAAGCCCTAATACCCCACTCCTGACAACACTCACTCTTGGCTTTCCCAGCACGGGACAGACTGTGTGCAGTCTTTTGACCCCAAGAGGTCTGTCCCATTTCTTCTTCCCCAAGCCCATGTGTGTGTGCTTGCACGCTCAGTCATGTCTGAATCTTTGCGAGCCCACGGACTGTAGCCCACCAGGCTCCTCTGTCCATGGGATTTCCCAGGCAAGAATACTGGAGTGGCTTGCCATCTCCTTCTCCAGGGGATCTTCCCCACTCAGGGATCGAACCTGCCTCCTGTGTCTCTTTCATTGGCAGGCAGATTCTTTGCCACTGAGCCATAGGCCCTCCAAGCCTATGCTTGGCAGGAAAACTTACTCCGTTGGCACTCAATTTTAAGGAAACCCTTTAACAAGAGACAGCTCAGGCAATATGTGATCGTATGCCAAAGGGGAGGTGTATCACTGAGTTATTACGAAAGAAGATGGGAGGGGGCCAAGCATGCTGTCGACCCCCATTCCTTTTCAGGAGGACAAACGACTCCGTACAAAACAAAAGGCGAGATTAACATTTGCGAGCCCACGGACTGTAGCCCACCAGGCTCCTCTGTCCATGGGATTTCCCAGGCAAGAATACTGGAGTGGCTTGCCATCTCCTTCTCCAGGGGATCTTCCCCACTCAGGGATCGAACCTGCCTCCTGTGTCTCTTTCATTGGCAGGCAGATTCTTTGCCACTGAGCCATAGGCCCTCCAAGCCTATGCTTGGCAGGAAAACTTACTCCGTTGGCACTCAATTTTAAGGAAACCCTTTAACAAGAGACAGCTCAGGCAATATGTGATCGTATGCCAAAGGGGAGGTGTATCACTGAGTTATTACGAAAGAAGATGGGAGGGGGCCAAGCATGCTGTCGACCCCCATTCCTTTTCAGGAGGACAAACGACTCCGTACAAAACAAAAGGCGAGATTAACAGCTCAGCTTTTCCCTAAATGTCAAGCTAAATTTTGTTGAGCATCCACCAGGCATCTAAATGTGCAGTGGAGGCCAGGAGAAATTTTATATAAACGTAGAAAACAAAGGCCCTTTCCTCAGATCATAACTGAGTTGGAGCGGTACTTGATACTGAACTGGGAAGAGGCTTACTCAGGATTAACCGAGCATATTTGAACATTTTCACAAACAGTAAGCAATCTTGTGACCACAGTCTTCAAAATCGTTCCAATTTCCACTGTAAGGTCTATCAGAACTTACTGGTGATGGGAGTTAGAGATTTCCAAGGAGTTTTCTTTCTCTAGTTTGATTTGCCTGAGAAGTATTATTTAAACGGTAAACATAGTCTAATCTTGAGCAGAATTAAAAGGTATGGATAATTATTTCATTATAATTTGTACTCTTCCGTATAAAATAAAGGGGACAACAGAGGATGACATGGTTGGATGGCATCACCAACTCAATGGACATGAGTTTGGGTGAACTCCAGGAGTTGGTGACGGACAGGGAGGCCTGGCGTGCTGCAGTCCATGGGGTCGCAAAGAGTTGGACATGACTGAGTGACTGAACAGAACTGATATAAAATGTGCTGTCTGACTCAGTACAATTTTGTGAGTTTTTTGTTTAGTCAAGTGGCACACTGAAAATATGGGAACAAGATCGTCCTGATGTGACAATGGATCCTTAAGTACCAACCAGCATGTGGAGATCTCAGTGAAGGGAGATGGAGACAGTAGGCACAGAACAAATGCTGGGAACGCGTGCAAGGCTGGGCACGTTAGCACTGATGTACTAATTCGCTAGGGTTGCAGGAATGTGTGCAAGGCTGGGCACGTTAGCACTGATGTACTAATTCGCTAGGGTTGTGGGAACATGTGCAAGGCTGGGCACGTTAGCACTGATGTACTAATTCGCTAGGGTTGCAGGAATGTGTGCAAGGCTGGGTACGTTAGCACTGATGTACTAATTCGCTAGGGTTGTGGGAACGTGTGCAAGGCTGGGCACGTTAGCACTGATGTACTAATTCGCTAGGGTTGCAGGAATGTGTGCAAGGCTGGGTACGTTAGCACTGATGTACTAATTCGCTAGGGTTGTGGGAACGTGTGCAAGGCTGGGCACGTTAGCACTGATGTACTAATTCGCTAGGGTTGCAGGAATGTGTGCAAGGCTGGGCACGTTAGCACTGATGTACTAATTCGCTAGGGTTGTGGGAACATGTGCAAGGCTGGGCACGTTAGCACTGATGTACTAATTCGCTAGGGTTGCAGGAATGTGTGCAAGGCTGGGCACGTTAGCACTGATGTACTAATTCGCTAGGGTTGTGGGAACATGTGCAAGGCTGGGCACGTTAGCACTGATGTACTAATTCGCTAGGGTTGCAGGAATGTGTGCAAGGCTGGGCACGTTAGCACTGATGTACTAATTCGCTAGGGTTGTGGGAACATGTGCAAGGCTGGGCACGTTAGCACTGATGTACTAATTCGCTAGGGTTGCAGGAATGTGTGCAAGGCTGGGCACGTTAGCACTGATGTACTAATTCGCTAGGGTTGTGGGAACATGTGCAAGGCTGGGCACGTTAGCACTGATGTACTAATTCGCTAGGGTTGCAGGAATGTGTGCAAGGCTGGGTACGTTAGCACTGATGTACTAATTTGCTAGGGTTGTGGGAACGCGTGCAAGGCTGGGTACGTTAGCACTGATGTACTAATTCGCTAGGGTTGCAGGAACGTGTGCAAGGCTGGGCATGTTAGCACTGATGTACTAATTCGCTAGTGTTATGGGAATGTGTGCAAGGCTGGGTACATTAGCACTGATGTACTATTCGCTAGCGTTATGGGAATGTGTGCAAGGCTGGGCATGTTAGCACTGATGTACTAATTCGCTAGTGTTATGGGAATGTGTGCAAGGCTGGGTACATTAGCACTGATGTACTAATTCGCTAGCGTTATGGGAATGTGTGCAAGGCTGGGCACGTTAGCACTGATGTACTAATTCTCTAGGGTTGCCAAAAACCAGGTGACTGGAAACAACACGGATCTGTCCTCTCACAGCTCTGAAGGCAGAAGGTCTAAGATGAGGGTGTCTTCAGGGCCACAGTCCCTCTGAAACCTGCAGGGAGGACCCCTTCTGCCCTCCCTCCCAGCTTTTGGTGTTTGCCAGCAAGTCTTGGTGATCTTGGGTACACAGATGCCTCGCTCCCGTCTCTGCCTCTGTCTCTACGTCACCTTCCTCTGTGTGTGTGCCTCTGTGTCTCTTCTCTTCTGATTATTGGAAACAACGACGTTCAAGACACTGGGTGGTGATGAAGGACAGCACCTCACTGGAGGTGGGAAATGCATGAACTGTTCGGCTCCCGGTCCTAACAGTTTCCGGGCCCTGGATTGGGGAAGGAGAACGCAGGAGAAGCCCAGAGGACTCAGAATCGAGGGGACACACCTGGGTTTCCTGGGAGGACAGGGCTGCTCGAGTGCTGCTGTTGCCTAGTCACTAAGCTCGAGTGTACAGGACTGAATGAGGAAGGGCGAGGACAGTCACAGAGCACCAGAGAGCTGCGTGGGGCGGGCGGGGGAAACCCTTACTGTGTAAACATAAAATTGTGCAACCGCGTTGGAAAACGGCTGGGCACTTTCTTAAAAAAGTAAACACATATCCAGCTCAAGATCCAGCCAATCCTCTCCTAAAGATCTAACCAGTGGAAGGGAAAGCGCATGTCCACACAGAAACTTGTACATGCATATTCATAGCAACTTTATTGCCAATAACCTCAAACCAGAAACGACCAAACGCTCCTCAGCTGGTGAGTGATAAGCTGTGCTAGGGATACCCATACAAAATACTGCACGGCAACAAAAAAGGAACAAAGTGTGGATAGATGCAACAACATGCATGAATCTCAAACTAATTCTACTGCGTGAAAGGAGCCAAAAACAGAAAAAAAAAGTCGATCCTCTGTAATTCCATAGAAAATTCTAAAACGTGGAATGTGATCTACAGCGACAGCGCAGACCGGTGGTTTACAGGGGCTGGGATGGGGGTCAGGGAAGGGTGGGAGGGAGGAAATACAGAAAAGCAAAACATGACACGAGCAGGCTTCCTGGGGCGCTGGAGATGTTCACGACTGACGGCAGCGGCGGCTTCACAGGTGTGTGCGTGTGTCATAACTAATCCAACTGCACACTTTCAATGCATGTGCTCTATCAGATGTCAATTATACCTCAATAAAAACTTAATGAACAGAAAAGAGAATTCAGAATGAAATGGTTTCTTTAACAAAAGGCTTTCCATACCTGACTACCTTCTCACAATCTTGTCGGAGGGAGGCAGCAGCTAGAGTCTGTTCCCACTCGGTCGCTTTCTTAATCCCACTGTTGTAACGGAGCCGTCTATAAAAGAATGGCTACCACGCTGCATTTCAAAGCATGCTCTATTTCAGATGCCCCAAATGGCAACAGGGCTTTTCACAAAGAGAGCAGTCGTGATAATCCGATATATGTCTTGATTCCTGTCCTCCCAAATGGGGCACGCAGGTCAGGCCTCCCTACTACAGGGGACTGAAGAAATAGGTCTTGTTCTAAGTTTCAGTTATATTCAAGTGCACACACATATATCACATGCATATGTGTATACACACTTACGTGCATAGATATAATATTTTTGTTCCATTTCGTTACTGTAATTTCTGCTTTCATTTTCTCAGGAAGAGATACTGGGTCGTAGGATTTGAGCAATTCCATTGATGAAACGCGTTCAAAGTGCATTGGAAGAGAATTAATATAGAATCACATAAAAAGTTCTGACATCCCACCACTATTGCTTCTGAGGGAAATGTATAGGAAGAAAAAAATCACTGTGCTTTGTGTCTTCACAGACTCCGGACATCAATTCGGTATCAATTTTGTTGTTTGTTCAGTCACTAGAGTGTGAAAGTGAAAGTTGCTCAGTCGTGTCCGACTCTCTGTGACCCCATGGACTACACAGTCCATGGAATTCTCCAGGCCAGAATACTGGAGTGGGTAGCCTTTTCCTTCTCCAGGGTATCTTCCCAACCCAGGGATCGAACCCAGGTCTCCTGCATTGCAGGCGGATTCTTTACCAGTTAAGCTATCAGGGAAGCCCTGGTTCAGTCACTAAATCATGTCCAATGCTTCACGGCCCCATGAACTGCAGCACGCGAGGCTGCCCTGTCCTTCACTATCTCCAGAGTTTGCTCAAACTCATGTCCATTAAGTCAGTGATGCCATCCAACCATCTCAGCTTCTCTGCTCTCTTCTCCTTTTGCCTACAGTCTTCTCCAGCATCATGGTCTTTTCCAATGAGTTGGTTCTTTGCATCCGGTGGCCAAAGTACTGGAGCTTCAGCTCCAGCATCAGTCCTTCCAATGAATATTCAGGACTGATTTCCTTTAGGATTGACTGGTTGGATCTCCTTGTAGTCCAAGGGACTCTCAAGAGTCTCTCTAGCACCACAGTTCAAAAGCATCAATTCTTCGGCACTCAGTTTTCTTTATAGTTGAACTCTCATATCTCTATGTGACTACTAAAGAAACCATAGCTTTGACTAGAGATACGTCTGTCAGCAAGGTGATGCCTCTGCTTTTTAATATGCTTCAATTTTAAGAGGCTCTACACCATGGTGGCTCTTGAGTCTTTCAGGTGAAGTGAAGCAGCCCCTTCCAGGGGCAGTGTAAGTAGGGCTAAGCCTGTTGCTCAAGTCCAGTCTGCAGGGAGTGAGGTTTTTACCTCTGACTAGTGATGAAAGCAACCTTTCCCATTTGAAAGAAAATCCTTATTTGGAGGCCATGCTTTCTACTTATGTTGAAATACCTTCCTATATTAAATGATATTGAGAGTAGATACTTTGGAGTCTCAGCTTTAGCATCAGTCCTTCCTATGAATATTCAGGACTTATCTCCTTTAGGATGGACTGGTTGGATCTCCTGGCAGTCCAAGGGACTCTCAAGAGTCTTCTCCAACACCACAGTTAAAAAGCATCAATTCTTTGGTGTTCAGCTTTCTCTATAGTCCAACTCTTACATCCATACATGACTACTGGAAAAACCATACCTTTGACTAGATGGACCTTTGTCGGTAAAGTAATGTCTCTGCTTTTTAATATGCTCTCTAGGTTGATCATAGTTTTTCTTCCAAGGAGCAAGCATCTTTTAATTTCATGGCTGCAATCACCATCTGCAGTGATTTTGGAGCCCAAGAAAAAAAATTCAGCCACTGTTTCCTGTTTCCCATCTATTTGCCATGAAGTGGTGGGACCGGATGCCATGATCTTAGTTTAATGTTGAGCTTTAAGCCAACTTTTTCATGCTCTTTAATTCTTCTTTGCTTTCTGCAGCAACATTGAGTCCAGCTTGTGCTTCATCCAGCCTGGCATTTGGCATGATGCACTCTGCATATAAGTTAAACAAGCAGGATGAGACTATATAGCCTTGATGTACTCCTTTCCCTGTTTGGAACCAGTCTATTGTTCCATGTCCAGTTCTAACTGTTGCTTCTTGACCTGCATACAGATTTCTCAGGAGGCAGGTCAGTTGGTCTGGTATTCCCATTTCTTTTAAGAATTTTCCACAGTTTGTTGTGACCCACACAGTCAAAGGCTTTGCATAGTCAATAAATCAGAAGTAGATGTTTTTCTGGAACTGTCTTGCTTTTTTGATGAACCAATGGATGTTGGCAATTTGATTCTGGTTTCTCTGCCTTTTCTAAACCCAGCTTCAACATCTGGAAATTCCTGGTTCATGGACTGTTGAAGCCTGGCTTGGAGAATTTTGAGCATTATTTTGTTAGTATGTGAGATGAGTGCAATTGTGTGGTAGTTTGAACATTCTTTGGCATAGCCTTTCTTTGGTATTGGAATGAAAACTGACCTTTTCCAGTTCTGTGGCCACTGATGAGTTTTCCAAATTTGCTGGCATATTGAGTACAGCACTTTCACAGCATCATCTTTTAGGATTTGAAATAGCTCAACTGGAATTCCATCCAGTTGATGGACTATATAGTTCATGGAATTCTCTAGGCCAGAATACTGGAGTAGGTAGCATGTCCCTTCTCCAGGGGATCTTCCCAACCCAGGGATTGAACCCAGATCTCCTGCACTGCAGGTGGCTTCTTTACCAGCTGAGCCACCAGGGAAGCCCAAGAATACTGGAGTGGGGAGCCTATGCCTTCTCATTATTTTTATCTCTCTTTATTTTGTCAGCTAAATGTCCTTACCTGACAAAATAAAACATTGCAAACCTATACTGTTCCCTCCTCCTTTCTCTCTCTCTCTCTCTCTCTCTTTTTGAACATTACTTTGTCATTCAGGACAAATCAACAATTTTATCGGCATTTTGCGTTTTGTCTACGTAAGCTAAGTTGTAAGAAAAACAAAGAATCTTGAACATAATCACATGTGGTCACAAATGACAATGCTGTTTCTATGGTGTAAGAAGCCTCATCTTTAATTTCCTCCATGCAGTATCTATCTTCAGAAGGAACTGGGCTCACCAAGCTTGCAGACAAAACAAACGAGGAATCAGGATAATCACTGTATGGAGACCACAGGACGCCTGGTGATGCAGAGCTCTGATAAGGGAACTAATAATTCCTCTGAGGGTGTCCTTGGAGAGCGGGCCGTGGAAACAGAACGGCACTGGTAATAATGAAGGATGTGCTTGCACAGTAATACAGACATACACTAGTAGGACCGCATGGAGCAATATAACATCACGAGGCACAGACGGACCTGATGAGGCTGTGCAGGGGGAGAAAGAAGAAACGGACAACGGCCCAGTGTGTGTTTCTACTCTCCCCGCTCGCCAACGCCCTGAGCGACCAGGTCTGAGTCACCACGAAGTGTGTGCAGATGAAAGCTCAGGGACCATTTTTTGATTGGGAAAGCCCTCATGAAACTCGAAGCAGAGTAAGTATGATATTAGGGTCATATGCACAGAAGTTAAAGACAAAGTGGGAAAACTTGGGCATCCTATTCACTTTTAAGCAGAATTTAGCAAATGGGAAGGTTAACTGAGAGCAAGGAGAAGCATTTTCACAGAGGGACTGCCACTGCCACAGTGGTATGATACTTCCCTCAGACGATCAGAAGGCAGCTGACTTCCAAAGCCAGGGGCTTGGGACTTAAGCACACTTATTTCTGCACATTCTTTGGAGTTGCACCAAACTGAAGAAGGCTGACAGTGGCGCGTGAGAGGCTGTAGGTGAGACCCTATTGTTATATAGATGGGAACTGAGAGACAGCAAAAGAGTGTACAGGCTAAAGTGGTCTTATTTGTCTAATAGTCTGGTTGGGCATGGAGACCTTCAGTGCAGAGTGTCTAACTATGTAAATGCTTCAAAACCCTTCATCTAGTGGGGTTAAGGGCTTCCCTGGTGGTGCACTGGTAAAGAATCCACCTGCCAGTGCAAGAGATGCAAGAGGCAAGATTCTATCCCTGGGTCAGGATGATCTGCTGGAGAAAAGAATGGAAACCCACTAGAGTATTCTTGCCTGGAGAATCCCATGGACAGAGGACCCTGATGGGCTGCAGGCCATGGGGTCACAAAGAGTCAAACATGACTGAATGCATTCACACACATGCTGTTGAAAATGTACGTTTTGTTCATAAATAAATCGTAGCAATATGTTTTTGAATTTGTCTCCTAAAGAAATGGAGATGAAAGCTAAAACAAACAAAAAAATGGGACCTAATTAAATTTAAAAGCTTTTGCAAAGCAAAGAAAGCCATAAACAAAACAAAAAGCCTACTGAATGGGAGAAAATATTTGCAAATGATATGAGCAATAAGGGGTTAATATCCAACATCTATGAACAGCTCATACAATTCAACATGGGAAAAAAACCAAACAACTTGATTTAAAAAATGGGCGGAAGACCTGAATAGACATTTTTCCAAAGAGGATTTGCAGATGGCAACAGGAATGTGAAAATAGGCTGTCATTAATCATCAGAGGCACGCAAATTAAAACTCCAGTAAGATATCACCTCACATCTCTCAGGATGGCTATCATCTAAACCAACACAAATTGGGCTTCCCTGGGGGCTCAGTGGTAAAGAATCCACCCATCAAGGCTCTGATGCTGGGAGGGATGGGGGCAGGAGGAGAAGGGGACGACTGAGGATGAGATGGCTGGATGGCATCACCGACTCAATGGACGTGAGTTTGAGTGAACCCCGGGAGTTGGTGATGGACAGGGAGGCCTGGCGTGCTGCGATTCATGGGCTCACAAAGAGTCGGATATGACTGAGTGACTGAACTGAACTGAACTGAAGGAAGTATTTTCTTATTCTCAGCTATGAAATAATTTTGTATTCCTTTTCAAAAAGAAGACTCCCAGAGTGGTGCAATCTGAGATCCCATAAAACCTGAATCTGTCTCTACTTCCGGACTTCAAGCCCTCCTTGCCCACTCTTACATTTCTGAAATGCCTTCTGAACTGGGCTGCTCACACCCTGCCCACCTTTGGCTGCAATGCCCTAGTTAAATGCTTGGAAATTTAACTTTAATCCAAGTAAGGTCTTGGGTTTACCTGCCCCTCAGTCCCGTATAAAGAGCCCTTTCAGTGTGGAGCTTCCCCTCTCCATCTAAGCTTGAATGCAACTGAATGCAAAGTGACAACCTCCTGTGCACGGATTTTGCAAACAATCTGAGGCTGTAAACTGGATTGGGGAGTGGGGGTGTGTCAGCACAGCAGGGGGCACACCTTGATCAAAGATGATGGGAGATATGGCGAAGCTGGCTGATAATTTCTTCTCCTTTCTGCTTCCTCAGTTCAGTTCAGTTGCTCAGTTGTGTCCAACTCTTTGTGACCCCGTGAATCACAGCACGCCAGGCCTCCCTGTCTATCACCATTTCAAACTCATGTCCATCAGGGGTTCACTCAAACTCATGTCCATCGAGTCAGTGATGCCATCCAGCCATTTCATCCTCTGTTGTCCCCTTCTCCTCCTGCCCCCAATCTCTCCCAGCATCAGGGTCTTTTCCAATGAGTCAACTCTTCGCATGAAGTGGCCAAAGTACTGGAGTTTCAGCTTCAGCATCAGTCCTTCCAGTGAACACCCAGAACTGATCTCCTTTAGGATAGACTGGCTGGATCTTCTTGCAGTCTAAGGGACTCTCAGGAGTCTTCTCCAACACCACAGTTCAAAAGCATCAATTCTTCGGCGCTTCCTAGGGGTATCTAAATTGTGGACTTTTTTTTTTTTTCCTTGCAAGTTTTGCCCCAAAGACCTCTGTCTCTTTATGGTCTTAAGTAACTGTACACAAATTCATTCAGCGGCTTACTGTGTCCTGCTTAATTCCCCTGCATTTTTCACCCTCAGCGGCTCCGAGCTTCCACTTCCCAAATAAGTGTGTGTGTGAGAGTGTGAGTGTGAGTGTGTGTGTGTGAGTGTGTGTGTGTGTGAGTGTGTGTGTATGTGTGAGTGTGTGTACTGACTCAGGCTCTGCTCTGTAGAAGACTTCGGCTAAAGGGAAAAGTTATGGTGATCCAGCTTGTAGGAAACAGTCAGGACAGGCAGCTGCTGTCAGTACCACACAATCACTCACTCACATCAAAACACGGCAGTGTCATGTGACTTTGTATAACTGCTCGGAAATTCTACATGAGAAATACAAACAATACATGGACCTGGGTTACAAGGTAGAGACCATAGATGATAGAAGAGAAGAATACAGTATTAAACATAAATTACTAACTTGGAGAATGAAAGTCTTAAAAAATAGACTTCCTTTTGGTAAAGCCAAGAGTGGGTTAAGTTGTAATAAAGCACATACCTAAACACACAAACACCCACAACAAATATAGGAAAAGTAAAGCACTTCTGTTCACCCTGTGGAAAACCGATTACTGCACAAATGCAGAGAGCGACGGCTCCCAACAGGTCCATTTGTGTCTGTCCACATCCGGGTTTGGTTTGCTGTCATTTTCCTCCCATGAAAAGCGGTGACCACTCCTGTCTCAGAGGCAGGGCGAGCTAGCCTGTTCCATCCAGTCAATTCCAGACAGATGGCCAACACACATTTTCGGATCATGCCAAAACAAAGATTGAATCTGGCAGAAGCCTTAACCCATAACTTCCTTTCCCAAAGACATTAAATACATTTGCTTGGTAGCCTTTCTGACAACATCAGTTAAACACAGGGGCATGTAGAAACCAACACAGCGAGCTGAGTTGGAGCGGAGAAAGTAACGCAGACGTGTATGACTGAAATGGGCCTTGCCAAGCAGGAAGAGTTATGTGCTCCTCTGGAAATAAAAACTCCACAGAGGGCATGATTTTGACTTCTGTCTGGAGTGTGGGAATACAGCTCAACAGATGGCCCAGTGCTGCATCCAGTCAGGGACCTGAGGATGGTGGTCTTTGTGGCGAGGACATTCTCAACTGCGGGTGTGTGATGCAATTGCAATAGCATCACTGACTCACTGGACATGAGTTTGAGCAAATTCTGGGAGACAGCGGAGGACAGAGGAGCCTGGCGGGCTGTAGTCCACGGGGTCGCAAAGAGGTGGACACGACTTAGCGACTGAGCAATGACAATGTCACCAACAATAAGCGTGGAGGACCACCACGTGCATAACAGAATTCTGTCTGCCTGACGCACACGCAGTCCACGACCAAACACCGTCCGTAGTTAGCACGTCTTTTCACGTCTGAAACAGAGGGCCTCGGCAGCGGCACCCGTGCTCTCACTCACACCGCATCACAGTGAGCACACGTTCCTGAGGGCGCCGCTCCTTCCGGAGCCCGAGCTAACGATGTCCTCTGCGAATGGCACTCTCGTCTCAGGCCACAGACACTCCTCGGAGCCCAGTTGCTCCAGCTGCTGCGTGCTAATGTAACTGACAGAAAAGTGGAGGGAGACAAGTTTGTTTTTTTTTGACACAGAGAAATTATCAGTGCAGGTAGGTATTCAGATTCAGGGAAAGAATACATCTGTGTACCTGTGTCATTGGATTTTTAGAAATACAATCAATTTGTACTAGAAATTAGGGCTCCATCTCAGATTCACCTAAATTGATCTGCCATTTTAAATTGTAGCCCACTGGTTCAAATCAGTAAAGCACAACAAGATTCTATTTCCAACCAGGATTATTGACTAATGATTTACCAGGCTTACTAATCACCACCACATTTATTCAGTCCCTCTGCTATTTCTAGCATGCCATTCTCCTGCTCATTAACTTGAAACTGTTTTTATTCCCATAACATATCCCCAGGCAACCAAAGGACAAGCTTTGGACCTTTAAGAATGAAGCAATCACCCCTCTCACTGTGTGTTTTGCGTGTAAGGATGTGAACAGGTAGAAAACTTCCCTTTCAATCAAATTCGATTTACCACATGACCTCTGAAAAATTGAAAAGTGAAAGTGTTAGTCGCTCAGTCATGTTGGAAGCTTTGTGATCCCATGGACTGTATCCCACCAGGCCCCTCTGTCCATGGAATTCTCCAGGCAAGAATACTGGAGAGGGTAGCCATTCCCAAGCCCTACATGATCTCTAAGTAACCAGCAAAATACTGTGGGCAGTAAGTGAGTCATCAGACACTGTTTCTCTCTGCAAATAATGTGACATTAGTGAATCAAGTCACGACAAAGCTGTGCTAAGAATGATTTAGCATAGTACTTTCTCATTTTGTGCTATTTTTTGAAAAAAAGATGAGCCCTGCATAAAGGAGACTTAAATTTGCAAACATTTTTAACCTTACACACTTTAAGTGCACCCTGAGACGCCTTCCTGTTGCCAGAAGTATTACAGGCAGAATCATGTGGCCCCAGGGCTTCAGGATGAGCCGTGATGAACTTGGGCCCAGCCAGGCCGCAGGGAGTGGCCCAGTGGGCTCTGCTTTCCTTGGGTTAACCTGCCCTAGTCTTTGTGCCTAAAGGGGTCGTCGGAGGTGGTGCCCAGCCCCCTCTCCCTCAGTGGCCCCCTCCCTTCTAATAACTGCCCCATGCTGCACCCCGTCCCCTAGCTCGAAGGTGTTGCTTCCACCTGCTAGGCTGGGAGCAGTCACGAAAGGACCATGCAGAACAACAGTAACCAAGGCATAGGAAGATGCGGTGGAATATTACTCAGCCATGAAAAAGAATGCGACTGTGCCATTTGCAGAACAACAGTAACCAAGGCATAGGAAGATGTGGTATATAGTGGAATATTACTCAGCCATGAAAAAGAATGTGATTGTGCCATTTGCAGAGATGTGAATGGACCTGGAGACTGTCAGAGCGAAGTGAGTCAGAAAGAGAAAAGCAAATATTGCATACTACCGCATATAGTGGAACCTAGAAACATGGGGTAGATGATCTTATTTACAAAGCAGAAATGGAGACACACCCATAGAGAACAAACTTGGACGCCAAGGGAGGAAGGGGGGTAGGAGGTACGGGGCGGGTGC
>SJYX01019452.1:121524-261719 GCA_006410675.1 Oreotragus oreotragus
CGCAAAGGGAGGAGGGGGGGGAGGGGGTACGGGGCGGGTGGGATCGACATGTAGACACTGCTATGTATAAAACATGTAAGCCATGAGAACCTGCTGCAGAGTGCCGAGTGCTCGGTGCCCTGTGGGGACCCAAACGGGAACCAGGGAAGCCGCTCAGGCTCTGCGACCCCACGGACGGTGGCCCGCCAGGCTCCTCCATCCATGGGGTTCTCCAGGCAAGCCACTTCCTTCTCCAGGGGATCTTCCCGACTCAGGGATCAAACCCAGGTCTCCCGCATCGCAGGCAGACGCTTTACCCTCTGAGCCACCAGGGAAAGAAATCAAAAAAAGTGGGGATATACGCGGACATATAGCTGATTCACTTTGCTGTATAGCAGAAAGTAGCACAATATTGTAAAGCAACTACACACCAAGAAAAATAAATGAAAAAAAAAAAAAAAAAAAGCCTAAGGAGGTATGTGCCTTTCACACCTTGGAGCTCACGGGCTCCAGGTTCCTGCGGGCCCTCCTGAGAGCAAACTGCTTTGCCGGAGCTTATTTTTGTCACCGTTTTCTTTTTCCCTTAAAGACCTTCTCATAAACGTGGGCTTTGGGTGCTTTTCAGGTGTATTCGGGCTCACTGCCTTCTCAGCGGTCTGACAGTCGGACAAGTGAGCGATGCTGGACACAGCTGGAGTCAGAGACGATTTCGGGGGCCGATCGGGCCCTTCAGGCTCCGCTCCCCCTGCCAGGCGGGTCCCAGGGCCCTGGAAGCCTCAGGCAGCTGCCGCTCCTGGGAAGCACTGGGCGATGCCTGCCCTCCCAGAGCCTGGTAGACAGGATGCCTGCGGCTCACCCCGGGCCAGCGAACCGCAGCCCAGACCCTCAGCTCCTGCAGCTCAGGGAAGCTGCTCAGGAGACAGACAGAGCCTCCGGGACCTGGATCCGGGGGCCCCAGATCTGTGAGCCCCCCTGCCACTCAGCGCTGAGCGCCAGGGCTCAGGACAGGGACACATCTTACGCGGCCCGTTTAAACCAGGGGTTTTTGTCCCCGAGGGTCTGCGGATGTTGACTGTTCTTGCTTATTCTCTGCTGTGGGGCAGATGCTGGAGAATGTGCTGGCGCCCTGCTATTGACTTCGACTTCGTGGTTCTCTCACACCCCTTGCAGAGCAGTCACAGGCCATTAGCCCATTTTCAGGGTGAGGTAGGTAAGTCTTCCCAGAATGACGCTCCACAGTGAAGAAGTGCAGGATCTGTCCCCAGGCCTCCCTGGAACCACTTCCTCGCCACCCACCCTGTCACCTGTCACTAATGGCAAAACCTCCCTGCAACCCTGCCACTTGACCTGAGGCATCTTCAATCTTAAGCCTGTCTGCTGTCTGTGGGATGAATATAAATGTCTTCACGTGAGATTCTCTGTACTTTGTCAACAGTTTCCTTCTAAAGGTGTCCAGCTCATTGAGGAGAGCAAAGAGAGCATCCCTGGGTGGCTCCTGGCACAGAGGCGGCCACAGTTCCTGTCTCCTGCGACTCAGTGAAAGTCAAAATGTTAGCCGCTCAGTCATGTCTGAGTCTTTGCCACTCCATGGACTGTAGCCCGCCAGGCTCCTGTCCACGGGATTCTCTAGGCAGGAATACTGGAGCGAGTTGCCGTTCCCTTCTCCAGGGGATCATCCCGACCCAGGGATCGAACCTATGTCTCCTGCATTGCAGGCAGATTCTTTACCATCTGAGTCACCAGGGAAGCTGGTACTCAATGCCTGCTCCCAGCTCATCAGGCCAACAGTGGGCAGGGCGGGGAGATGTAGGCTGCCGAGATCCTAGTGCTGGGTTATCTCACCTGCATACAGCTTCCTTTCGATTAACAGCAAACGTTTGCCCCTTGGTGATGGCAACGTGGTCCCGCTAGACCAAAGAGCCTCTCACTGACCCTCAGGGTGACTGAACCCATGCTGTCTCGGTAGTGATGAGGCTTGAACTGAGAGACTCAGGGAACTAGACAGGCACACAGAGGCCCTTAGAGCATTAGTAAGACAAAACACAATGAAATCAAAAGAGAAGCTTTGTATTAAGAATAGGCCTCTATCACCCGACTGAGGTCCACTGGAAGGGAAGCTGTTTTCTGTCCAGACATATTTCTAAGCTCATGTGACATGTCAGCCATTCAGAGATCACCGCTTCCTCCTCACATATCCAGCTCAGCAGCAACAGGAAGTGACAGAAGGGAAGGAATATCCGTGTCTTGCATTCCACTCACAAAACCACCTTGACGTGTCAGCTGATAGCAGAAAAATCCCCGGCCCCCATCAAGGTTCCTGATTTTCATAACACTGGCCATGCGTTTCAAGGAAATGCATTTGGAAATAATCAGCTCTGAACCCAGGGCTTGGGCAGGAAGCACTGAGTGCGGAGGAGGAGCAGGCATGCTGTACCTTCCCTAGGTCTGGGAGCTCTCACCTTCTAGCCTGAAGTGGAAACGAAATCTAATTTGCATGGATTCTTTTCTTCATGGTGTACAGGTCAGTGTCAGCTGGCTTGGCACTGCCTTCAGAGACCTGAAGCAACAGAAGCTAAAAGAGGGAGACAGGTGTGGTGGAGATGGGGGAGGGAGATGGAGGGATGGAGGGGGATGGAGGAAGATGGAGGGNGGCTCGGGCAGAAATCTAACATGTCCCCTCGGTCTGCATCATTGAGGTTCTGTTTCTATCAGCCAGGAGAACAAGCTTTTAAGCTGAAAACACACAAAGCCTTTTTTCACTTGCTCTCCCTGGGGCGTGCGTGACCTCTGTGTTTCTGAGTCTGGAGATGTTGCAGCTACACTCGCCGGCCGGTGGGCGTTGCCGTTAGAGTGGCTTCCAGTCTAGAGGGCCTTTTGAGCCGCCCACAGACACGCTTCCAGTTGTCTGAAATACCCAATCCATCTTTTTGGTATCACTTGCCAGCAAGTGCTCTCTCGGTATTTTTAATGCATTTCGCCACCAAGGGAACAGGAATCTGCCTTTCAGTGGCTGGGGGAGTGGGTGGTTATTACCTGCTAAGTGGCTTCTTTTCTGAAGAGGGGCCCAGGCCCCCCGCTGGGGTCACTGAGAACAGGGCCCCTTGCACAACCACTTTCAGCAGTGCTGTTTGTGCGTTCATCTCCAAGCCCGGGGCTTTCCGTCTGAGTGTATGTTATTCTTGTGTCTGTGCGTGTGCGTGTGCGTGTGTGTTTGAAGTTCCCACCAGGGTCCCCGGAGCCCTGCCATATGGAGGCTGTTTACTCGGGGTGCACACGGGGCTCCGTCATGCCAGTGGTCACGGTGGGCTCCCTGGTCAGGTTACACCTCCACCCAGGCACTCAGAACCGCTCGCTCCAGATGAGGGGAAACTGCCGTACATAATTGGCTTAAAATCGTTAGCTTGAGCGGCCTGGATTGAAGCTGGCCTCCTCCACGCAAGCAGTGTTCAATTTTTGCCACCTCATCGTAAGCAAAGCGTGAACGCGAGTTCAGTGAACTAGGACAGAGATGAGATGGGATCCTCTGCGAGAAACTGAGATTTTTTTAAACCTCATTAGTCTAAAGGGTGGGGCTTCCCTGGTGGCTCAGCTGGTAAAGCATACGCCTGCAGTGCGGTGCAGGAGACCTGGGTTCGACCCCTGCTGGGAAGATCCCCTGGAGGAGGGAAAGGCTCCCCACTCTGGAATTCTGGCCTGGAGGATTCTATGGACTGTTTTGTCCTTTGGGTTGCAAAGAGTCAGGACTGAGCGACTTTCACTTTCATTGTAAATGGGGGTTTTCTAAGCGTGAAACCAGAGACAGCTGTACTTACTGTATGCCTCTGCAGGGTTTCTCGGGGGAACGAAACCGAACAGTGTGTTCACCAAACAGGAAGGGAACGAGAAGGCTCTGTCCTGTTGGACCGCAGGCTGGAAGCACTGCTCCACTCCTGCCAGGCGCCCCCTTGCCCACATGAGCCAGGCTGCAGAGGACCTGGAGCCCGGCGAGGGGCACAGGTGTGTGGCACAGGTGTGTGATGCCCCCTTGCCTTTGGGGCCTGCATGTCCCTCTCTCCTGCCCTCCCTCACCTGCCGTGGGGCGGATCTCATGACATAGGTCATCCACGTCTGCTGGACCACACAGCCGGCCGCTAAACGAGGTGGGGGGGTGGTGGTCCTGGCTAAGTCCGCAGCGTAGGACAGGCAATGCTCTCGCAAGGGTCCACCTCTCCCTAAAACAGCTCCGGCTACCCTGAGGGGCTGACACGTGATTCTCTCACCGGCGAGTCTGTGAATTTCCCCTGCTTCTCATTCTCGGGACAGTGTGAAGAAAAAGAGAAAAACGATGAAGCTCCTCCTCTAGATGGGGCTACTGTCCGCAAGCGTCCTGTGTTTGGTCTTTAAAATTCAGTTCACTGAAACTGAGATTGAAATTAGGGATCAACAGAGAATTTACAATTTAAATCAAACTTTGACTGATGTAATTAAGTCTTCAGTCCTGTGAACCTCATTCACAGCCTCTGCATTAGGCTGCGATAGGATTCCGACG
Organism: Oreotragus oreotragus; assembly: GCA_006410675.1. Taxonomy (NCBI): domain Eukaryota; kingdom Metazoa; phylum Chordata; class Mammalia; order Artiodactyla; family Bovidae; genus Oreotragus; species Oreotragus oreotragus. The sequence continues at coordinate 126,032 of SJYX01019452.1, forward strand.
GATGCATTTCCATTGCCTGGGTGTCTGTTTATAAAATACAATATTTTTTAATTAAAAAAAAATCAAATCCTCAATACTGAGTAAGCTAAAAGGAAGAGTCACAGCAGTTAATGTTCACGTGTTCTCGAACTTTAGACCATGGATAAGAAGAGATTCGTGGAGGGAAGAGACTTTCCAAAATGCTTGGCAAAACCCCAGGTAAATTTCAACTCATCCATTTGGTAAACAAGTCTAAGGAAGGAAAACCACACTCTGATTGGCATCAATAGTTTGCACTGGATTAAAATACTAGAAAATAATAGTTCTGAAAGCTTTTTCAATGTTTTCAGAACTAGAACTGCAGGCAATCTTATTAAGGAAGCAAGAACAGTGGGTCTTTCTGTGTTATTTTTGAAACACTGATCACAACAGCGACAGGAAACTACACACAAGTCATCAGAAGGAAAGGTTTGCCTGCGTCATCTCTCCAGGCTTAACCTCCATGCTCAGGACAGAACAGGAGAGGCCCGGCCGCGTGCATTTCTTAACCCTACCCATCAGGGGAAGGTGCCGCTATTATTACATAACTGCCGAAACCAGGGATGTCCTGCCTGTACAGTATATATCAGACACTGTTTCAGCTGTTTCCTATACAGTGACTCCTTTCATCATTAAAGCATGCGGTGATTTATTTAAGTATTATAATCCTCACTAGAGAATTAAGGAACTTGTCCAAAATCATGGCCCAAGCTCTTAATCCCTGTCTCTTATACACATCTGGTGGAGGGGCGGGGAGTTGGGGTGGGAGTCAGGGAAGCAGACGGGAAGGAGAGAAGAGGCAGCCTCTCGCACACAGATGAGGCCTGCCCGTCCCTGGTCTGCAGCACCAGGAAGGCTCTGCAGCAGCAGCTGTGACTACTCGGGACCTGCCGGGGGCCAGGAAGAGCCCAGGGCGCCTCCCTCCGAATGTCCCCCACATGCTGGGGTCCGACAGCCATCTGACAGTCTTGAGTTTATCTCCATCCGAGGCTTCGCCAGGGGAGGCTCTCCTTGGCTCCTTAGTTACCAACTGGATACGCCTGTTGCCCTTGGTCAGCGCGCAAGCGAGGGTCAGATCACTGCGTCCACATGCCCTTCCTCTTCAAGCCACTCGGGCCACCTCATTTACTCAGGAAACTTTTCAGTGGGTGACCACTTCTGTGAAAGTGCAGGTTCAAAAAAAAATAATAATAATGCAAATGTTTGCTAGGGACGTCTGAATTTCAAAACCAAAATAGGAATAACTTTCTGGGGTCCCATAGCAACAGTGGTTTTTAATATCTTAATGCTTTACTGAATGGAAGCATGTTAATGAGAATTATAGCACTGTTTTCATATGCCAAGAGACCCGAGCTGAGTATACAGAGAAGCTGCGTCGCAGAGGCAGACTCCTAAGGCTTCCCCGGAGCTTCACGTCCACGAGGTGTTTGGACAGGTTCACCTCTGACCTCACAGCAAAGGGTTCCTGCTCAGCGCTGCCCACAGATGGGGCCAGCTGGGTACTTCTCTGTTGTGGGGGGCTGTCCACGTGCCCCAGGGTGATCAGCAGTTCTCCTGCCTGGTCTCCACACACTCAATGTCAACCGTACCCTCCCCCACAATGGTGACAAATCCTGAAAGATGATGCCGTGAAAGTGCTGCACTCAATATGCCAGCAAATTTGGGAAACTCAGCAGTGGCCACAGGACTGGAAAAGGTCAGCTTTTATTCCAATCCCAAAGAAAAGCAATGACAAACAATGCTCAAACTACCGCACAGTTGCACTCATCTCACATGCCAGTAAAGTAATGCTCAAAATTCTCCAAGCCAGGCTTCAGCAATACGTGAACCGTGAAGTTCCTGATGTTCAAGCTGGTTTTAGAAAAGGCAGAGGAACCAGAGATCAAATTGCCAACATCTGCTGGATCATGGAAAAAGCAAGAGAGTTCCAGAAAAACATCTACTTCTGCTTTCTTGACTATGCCAAAGCCTTTGACTGTGTGGATCAAAATAAACTGTGGAAAATTCTGAGAGAGATGGGAATACCAGACCACCTGAGCTGCCTCTTGAGAAATCTGTGTGTAGGTGAGGAAGCAACAGTTAGAACTGGACATGGAACAACAGACTGGTTCCAAATAGGAAAAGGAGTATGTCAAGGCTGTATTTGTCACCCTGCTTATTTAACTTATATGCAGAGTACATCATGAGAAACACTGGCCTGGAAGAAACACAAGCTGGAATCAAGATTGCTGGGAGAAATATCAATAACATCAGATATGCAGATGACACCACCCTTATGGCAGAAAGTGAAGAGGAACTCAAAAGCCTATTGATGAAAATGAAAGAGGAGAGTGAAAAAGTTGGCTTAAAGCTCAACACTCAGAAAACAAAGATCATAGTATCCAGTCCCATCACTTCATGGGAAATAGATGGGGAAACAGTGGAAACAGTGTCTGATTTTATTTTGGNCACAAGCTGGAATCAAGATTGCTGGGAGAAATATCAATAACATCAGATATGCAGATGACACCACCCTTATGGCAGAAAGTGAAGAGGAACTCAAAAGCCTATTGATGAAAATGAAAGAGGAGAGTGAAAAAGTTGGCTTAAAGCTCAACACTCAGAAAACAAAGATCATAGTATCCAGTCCCATCACTTCATGGGAAATAGATGGGGAAACAGTGGAAACAGTGTCTGATTTTATTTTGGGGGGCTCCAAAATCATTGCAGTTGGTGATTGCAGCCATGAAATTAAAAGACGCTTACTCCTTGGAAGAAAAGTTATGACCAATCTAGATAGCATTTTCAAAAGCAGAGATATTACTTTGCCGACTAAGGTCCATCTAGTCAAGGCTATGGTTTTTCCAGTAGTCATGTATGGATGTGAGAGTTGGACTGTGAAGAAGGCTGAGCACCGAAGAATTGATGCTTTTTAACTGTGGTGTTGGAGAAGACTCTTGAGAGTCCCTTGGACTGCAAGGAGATCCAACCAGTCCATTCTGAAGGAGATCGGCCCTGGGATTTCTTTGGAAGGAATGATGCTAAAGCTGAAGCTCCAGTACTTTGGCCAGCTCATGCGAAGAGTTGACTCACTGGAAAAGACTCTGATGCTGGGAGGGATTGGGGACAGGAGGAGAAGGGGACGACAGAGGATGAGATGGCTGGATGGCATCACTGACTCGATGGGCGTGAGTCTGAGTGAACTCCGGGAGTTGGTGATGGACAGGGAGGCCTGGCATGCTGCGATTCACGAGGTCGCAAAGAGTCGGACACGACTGAGCGACAGAAATTGAAAACGTCTGCATGAGCTTCCGAGGTGGCTCAGTGGGAAAGAATCTGCCTGCAGTGCAGGAGACACAGGTTGGACCTCAGGGTCCTAAAGATCCCCTGGAGAGGGAACGGCTACCCACCCAGTAACCGTGCCTGGAGAACTCCATGGCCAGAGGAGCCTGGTGGGCTACAGACGGTGGAGTTGCAGAGTCAGACACCAGTGTGCAGGAACACCGCGCACACTGCCAGACGTCTGCTCGGGGCAGGAGGGGGGAACGCACAGACTGGGAGGACGCCCCCCGCCTCCTCTCACGCTCCTCCAAGAGCCACAGTCCTGGAAGCCGAAAGAGGTATTATTACTGCTGTTCCACTTCACAGGTGGGCGACACGTGGCTGTCAGCTCCCTCTGATGGGCCAGAGGGAGGAATGGACCTGCCTGCAGTCACACAGTATGGTCTGCATGCATGAGCTCATTCCAGATGGTGCCAGCGAGCCATCCTGTAAGGGCTTCAGGATGAAAGAGGCAGCGTTGCCCCCGACCCCCATGACTCAGGCCTCCCCGCTTCCTGACCGACTTGGCAAGAATGGCTCACAAGCCATGGAAGCCCAGAATCCCAGGAGGTGTGACCACTCCTGGCTCAGGTGCCCAATTTCCGGAGGCTCTGTGTGGGCCCTACACGGGCACAACTCCCTGTGCGGCCGAGTAACTCTCCCTGTACTGAGACATTTGCCCTGAAGGCTGAGTTATTTCCTAATCCTTACGCTTAATATCTTCAGAAAGGCGCTTGTAAAAAAGGAGAATGAGGCTGTATTGAGATTAGTTAGGCTGCTTATCATGCCAGGAACAATGCCTCGTCCAGAAAAACACAAATGAAAAGATTTTAACTAAAATGTCTAGTCTCTAATCCAATGTTAGCACTTTATTGCTGTCCTAAACACTTGATATTTTTGTATCTGCCTTCCTTGGTTCTAATACTGTGAGAAATTTTCCCCAAAAGCAGCCTTCTCTGACTCCCCCAGGGGTGCTGGGCAGCATGGCGTGAGCAGTTCAGGGCAAGAGTTAGGTTTTGGCACCCTGGAGAAGTGAGCCTGGCACCTCTGAATGTTCATTGGAAGGAGTGATGCTGAAGCTGGAGCTCCAATACTTTCGCCACCTGATGCGAAGAACTGACTCATTGGAAAAGGCCCTGATGCTGGGAAAGATTGAAGGCGGTAGGAGAAGGGGAGGACAGAGGATGAGGTGGTTGGATGGCATCACCGACTCAATGGACATGAGTTTGAGCCAGCTCTGGGAGTTGGTGAGGGACAGGGAGGGCTGGCGTGCTGCAGTCCGTGGGGTCACAGAGTCGGACACGACTTAGCGACTGAACAACGAGGAACAACCTAGCACGGGGGGTGCTGGGCACCTGCCGGGCTCGCAGGAGTGTGTGTGCGGGGGGTAGGGGGGTAGTGGCTGGAAGGCCTGAGGTGCTCAGCCCCCATCCATCAGGCTGCTGGGGCATGCTGGTCTCCAACCAGAACCTGACCTCGAGTCTTTTATTGTAGAAACACACTTTGTAGTTAAACTAGCGACTTAAAGGAATTCACGATTCAGTATTTTTGATGCCATGCTTATGATGTGGCTCTGATTTCTTGGGCAAGCAATGAATTAGAAAAAAGCTATTCTGAGCCTCTAATGTGATCAAACTAAAGGATGGGGAGAGAAAGCATTTTGTGGCTTAAAAGAATCCCAATCAAGAGAATTGTGTTATAAGAAGCTTAAGAAAGAAGTGTGAGAACAAGCTATGGGGTAGCTGGGTCTCGGGGTCACAGGTGGAGGGTGAGGAGGGGTCGCATCTCAGCTCCTCTGTCCTCCCACCCCTGCCAACCCCTCTTCCCTCAGCGGGAAGCTTTCACCCATGCCCACACACATTTAGGTGCTGGCCTGGAGGCAGAGACGTGTGCTGGGTAAATGCAAGGGGTTTGTCAGAGCACTTCCCTCCGAGTGGAAGTGCACAGCCAGATAACAGAAGACTGCCTCCCTCCTTCACTGCCTGGAGGCTGGGACACGTCTTCACAGGAAAAACCAATGCATGGGAGCATCTCGGGCTCCACGATGAGCCACACCTAATTTACAGGGAAAAACAAAAGCACCCGAGTACACAGGCCTGAGCTTCACAGTCGCCAAAAAAAAAAGGCCTGTGGAAATCAAGCACTGTGGTGCTTCAGTAGTTCTGACTCATAAGCTGTTTGGGAAAATGTAATGTCCTGATGCTCATGGTGAATAATAACTTGAGTAAGATGAGATTCCTTACCATCCTTCTATCTGAGAAACATGTACGCTCATTAAGAACAAGCTGGCTGGAAGCTCTCGACGTTACAGACGGTGCGTGCCCCAAATCTCTCTATACGTGGGGTAGAGGGAGTCTCGTGGGGAATGAGATGATGACACACTCGCTCAGAACAGCTTGTGGGGTTTCAGACGATGCGTGTGAAGCTGATGCTTGCAGGGTGGGTGGTGAGCGGTGCCTGCCGTGGAGGTGGTCCATGGGGACTAGGGCGACCCTCTGGGGTGTGTGATCCAGCGGACCCCCAGCAGACTCTAAGCAAGCTGCGTATCCCACGGTCTGTCCCTGGGTTTGCAGTGGGGTTGCAGGTCCAGCTGCCCTGCAGAGCTAATATCATTAAACATGCAGCAAATAAACCCAGGAGTGCCCCAACCTCCAAGCCTACGCCCTCAGGAGATGGGGCTCAGTCCAGCCTCACTGAGGGTCATTAGATTCCCTTGGCCAACGCACTCCAGCCATGTCTGTCCCTTCCTGATTTGTACTAAATCTCTCTTGCCCAGCGCGTACTGTCGCCCAGTCGTGTCTGACTCTTTGCGACCCCGTAGACGGTACCCCGCCAGGCTCCTCTGTCCATGGGAATCTCCAGGCAAGAATACTGGAGTGGGTTGCCATTTCCTCCTCCAGGAGAGCTTCCCAGCCCAGGGATCGAACCTGCGTCTCCTGCATTGGCAGGCTGAGTCTTTACCACTGTGCCACCTGGGAAGCCCTCCACTTCTTACTCTGGAGCTTCATGATGTTTTAACAATTCTGCAAAATCTTTTAAAGTGTGAAATATCAAAAGACTTAAATATGCTCTAAGGAAAAGGGAGGACTCATCTCAAATTAGCACTTTCCGAGAAATTAGGAGCCTGGCTTGTTTAACCCTCAGGAAGCTATGAGCGTTACCAAGTAACGCAGGGAAAAGGGACCTGACTTGGAAATGAGGAGGGGCTGCCTGGATCAGGGAGAATTTGGGGAACAGATCCAGAGGCTACCAGTGCCTCATCCCACGACAGGGAAACTTGCTCCCTGGGATCTGCGACGTTGCCGTTGGAATATGTCGTTCGAGAAGTTACAGCTGATGTTACCGCCTGAAGCAGAGCTGAACCAAAATAAACAATCTGCTCTGTTCTGCTTCGACTAATACGACAGTGATGTAAGGCCCGGCATGGCGCCAGCAGCGGCAGAATGCTTTTTCCACACCGCGTGTCCGCGACCACGTGTGCTGGGTGGGGGGGCCCTGGGGCTCTGGTCGCTGTCGACCCTGGTGAAGGGGTCCGGGAGGGGCTCGGGCAGAAATCTAACATGTCCCCTCGGTCTGCATCATTGAGGTTCTGTTTCTATCAGCCAGGAGAACAAGCTTTTAAGCTGAAAACACACAAAGCCTTTTTTCACTTGCTCTCCCTGGGGCGTGCGTGACCTCTGTGTTTCTGAGTCTGGAGATGTTGCAGCTACACTCGCCGGCCGGTGGGCGTTGCCGTTAGAGTGGCTTCCAGTCTAGAGGGCCTTTTGAGCCGCCCACAGACACGCTTCCAGTTGTCTGAAATACCCAATCCATCTTTTTGGTATCACTTGCCAGCAAGTGCTCTCTCGGTATTTTTAATGCATTTCGCCACCAAGGGAACAGGAATCTGCCTTTCAGTGGCTGGGGGAGTGGGTGGTTATTACCTGCTAAGTGGCTTCTTTTCTGAAGAGGGGCCCAGGCCCCCCGCTGGGGTCACTGAGAACAGGGCCCCTTGCACAACCACTTTCAGCAGTGCTGTTTGTGCGTTCATCTCCAAGCCCGGGGCTTTCCGTCTGAGTGTATGTTATTCTTGTGTCTGTGCGTGTGCGTGTGCGTGTGTGTTTGAAGTTCCCACCAGGGTCCCCGGAGCCCTGCCATATGGAGGCTGTTTACTCGGGGTGCACACGGGGCTCCGTCATGCCAGTGGTCACGGTGGGCTCCCTGGTCAGGTTACACCTCCACCCAGGCACTCAGAACCGCTCGCTCCAGATGAGGGGAAACTGCCGTACATAATTGGCTTAAAATCGTTAGCTTGAGCGGCCTGGATTGAAGCTGGCCTCCTCCACGCAAGCAGTGTTCAATTTTTGCCACCTCATCGTAAGCAAAGCGTGAACGCGAGTTCAGTGAACTAGGACAGAGATGAGATGGGATCCTCTGCGAGAAACTGAGATTTTTTTAAACCTCATTAGTCTAAAGGGTGGGGCTTCCCTGGTGGCTCAGCTGGTAAAGCATACGCCTGCAGTGCGGTGCAGGAGACCTGGGTTCGACCCCTGCTGGGAAGATCCCCTGGAGGAGGGAAAGGCTCCCCACTCTGGAATTCTGGCCTGGAGGATTCTATGGACTGTTTTGTCCTTTGGGTTGCAAAGAGTCAGGACTGAGCGACTTTCACTTTCATTGTAAATGGGGGTTTTCTAAGCGTGAAACCAGAGACAGCTGTACTTACTGTATGCCTCTGCAGGGTTTCTCGGGGGAACGAAACCGAACAGTGTGTTCACCAAACAGGAAGGGAACGAGAAGGCTCTGTCCTGTTGGACCGCAGGCTGGAAGCACTGCTCCACTCCTGCCAGGCGCCCCCTTGCCCACATGAGCCAGGCTGCAGAGGACCTGGAGCCCGGCGAGGGGCACAGGTGTGTGGCACAGGTGTGTGATGCCCCCTTGCCTTTGGGGCCTGCATGTCCCTCTCTCCTGCCCTCCCTCACCTGCCGTGGGGCGGATCTCATGACATAGGTCATCCACGTCTGCTGGACCACACAGCCGGCCGCTAAACGAGGTGGGGGGGTGGTGGTCCTGGCTAAGTCCGCAGCGTAGGACAGGCAATGCTCTCGCAAGGGTCCACCTCTCCCTAAAACAGCTCCGGCTACCCTGAGGGGCTGACACGTGATTCTCTCACCGGCGAGTCTGTGAATTTCCCCTGCTTCTCATTCTCGGGACAGTGTGAAGAAAAAGAGAAAAACGATGAAGCTCCTCCTCTAGATGGGGCTACTGTCCGCAAGCGTCCTGTGTTTGGTCTTTAAAATTCAGTTCACTGAAACTGAGATTGAAATTAGGGATCAACAGAGAATTTACAATTTAAATCAAACTTTGACTGATGTAATTAAGTCTTCAGTCCTGTGAACCTCATTCACAGCCTCTGCATTAGGCTGCGATAGGATTCCGACGGATGCATTTCCATTGCCTGGGTGTCTGTTTATAAAATACAATATTTTTTAATTAAAAAAAAATCAAATCCTCAATACTGAGTAAGCTAAAAGGAAGAGTCACAGCAGTTAATGTTCACGTGTTCTCGAACTTTAGACCATGGATAAGAAGAGATTCGTGGAGGGAAGAGACTTTCCAAAATGCTTGGCAAAACCCCAGGTAAATTTCAACTCATCCATTTGGTAAACAAGTCTAAGGAAGGAAAACCACACTCTGATTGGCATCAATAGTTTGCACTGGATTAAAATACTAGAAAATAATAGTTCTGAAAGCTTTTTCAATGTTTTCAGAACTAGAACTGCAGGCAATCTTATTAAGGAAGCAAGAACAGTGGGTCTTTCTGTGTTATTTTTGAAACACTGATCACAACAGCGACAGGAAACTACACACAAGTCATCAGAAGGAAAGGTTTGCCTGCGTCATCTCTCCAGGCTTAACCTCCATGCTCAGGACAGAACAGGAGAGGCCCGGCCGCGTGCATTTCTTAACCCTACCCATCAGGGGAAGGTGCCGCTATTATTACATAACTGCCGAAACCAGGGATGTCCTGCCTGTACAGTATATATCAGACACTGTTTCAGCTGTTTCCTATACAGTGACTCCTTTCATCATTAAAGCATGCGGTGATTTATTTAAGTATTATAATCCTCACTAGAGAATTAAGGAACTTGTCCAAAATCATGGCCCAAGCTCTTAATCCTTACTTTAGATTCTTCTAAGACTTGAGCCACTGAACACTCAGCTTGAGCCCCTAATATACAGACGGGCAGCCTATTCACTGGACTTCCCAGGTGATGCAGTGGTCAAGAATCCTCCTGCTAATATAGGAGATGCAAGAGACATGTGTTCGATCCCTGGGTCGGGAAGCTCTCTGGGATAAGGAAATGGCAACCCACTCCAGTATTCTTGCCTGGAGAACTCCGTGGCCAAAGGAGCCTGGCGGGCTATACTCCATGGGGTCACAAAGGGTCAGACACGACTGAGCAACTGAGCACACAGAACACAAGCAGCAACGGGACACATGTTAAAATGTGCTGTGTTCAAGGTGACATGGGGCTGGGGTTGCAAAGAGCTGGACATGGCTGGGTAATCACACATACACCCTATTCGTTGGAGGACCTAAAAATGAGGTTTGCAGTCAAGATAGACTTACACCCAACTCCCACACTCCTAAATGCTCCGGGGCATCCTCTGAATTTGGAACTGAACTTGAACCCTTGAAAACCTTCTGTGGTTCAGGGAGGCAGCCTGGATGCAAAATGGAGAAGGCCAATGAGCATTCAGAGGCCACTGATCCTGACTTCTCGGGACCATCGAAAATCATCCGAGGGATGATTCAGAAGGCTTATCAGAAGGCATACTAGTGGGCAAGTACAATGAATCTTATTACAAAATTTTACTAACAGTGACAGTTTTAAGGGAGCTTTAGCAATATTTCAAAATCTGGCATCAAAATCTGACAGGTTCAATTTTGTGTTTATCAAGTTATCAGATGACATACCAAAAAAAAAAAAAAAACCATTCCATAATCTTCAGGCTGGCCCTTCATGTGCCAGGTGCTGCTTGTCTACAGCTGGAAGAGCCAAAATGGAAAGCACCTCTCCTTCCTCAGGAGGGCTCAGCAGCCACCCCACCCTCCCGAAATGGAAACACTCCCACAGGGCTTGCCACCCCTGTCGCTAGAGCAAGTGCGACTCCAAAGAAACCCCTTGGCTAAGCAGGCAGGCCGGGGAAGGCAACGGCACCCCACCCCAGTACTCTTGCCTGGGAAATCCAATGGACTGAGTAGCCTGGTGGGCTGCAGTCCATGGGGTCGCTAACAGTCGGACAGACTGAGCGACTTCACTTTCACTTTTCTCTTTCATGCATTGGAGAAGGAAATGGCAACCCACTCCAGTATTCTTGCCTGGAGAGTCCCAGGGATGGGGGAGCCTGGTGGGCTGCCGTCTATGGGGTCACACAGAGTCGGACACGACTGAAGTGACTTAGCAGCAGCAGCAGCTGTCTCTTATGTCTTAGTGGACTTTTCCTTTCAGATCATCTGTATCTATTTCCCCGNGGGGGAGCCTGGTGGGCTGCCGTCTATGGGGTCACACAGAGTCGGACACGACTGAAGTGACTTAGCAGCAGCAGCAGCAGCAAGCAGGCAGGCAATCAAACGCAAAGTGCAGACAGTGTAATTACAGAGGGATGGAGACACGCTGGGAGGGGGACACGGCATCCTGCTCCAGTGTTCTTGCCTGGAGAATCCCAGGGACAGAGGAGCCTGGTGGGCTGCTGTCCATGAGGTTGCACAGAGTTGGACTCTACTGAAGCTACTTGGCGTGCATGCATGCATTGGAGAAGGAAATGGCAGCCCACTCCAGTACTCTTGCCTGGAGAATCCCAGGGATGGGGGAGCCTGGTGAGCTGCTGTCCATGGGGTCGCACAGAGTCGGACACGACTGAAGCGACTTAGCAGCAGCAGGAAGCACGCTGGCACTGGGGGCACCACAGTGAATAAGCAGCCTGTTCCGGGGACGCGCAGATTAGCTCATCATTGCAGCAACTGGAACCAGCGCTAGAACACATCTAACTGACTGTCCTGGGAGCTACCGCCCCGCGACGCCCAAGAGCTGGAAAAAAAGTCTACTTGGAAGATCACCAGACTCGCAGGTGTCAAGCCCCATTTCCCTTAACACAACCCAGGAACAAAACAGAAGGCGATGTGAGGCGCGGTGAAAGGTCACCGCAGCCGCACCAGGGTGGACGACGAGGGAATGAGCCCACTTTAATACCTCCCAGGTCGAGTTTCTTTACTCCTTACCACAGGATGCAAACGGCACTCCATGCTTCTACTTGTGTATTAAGTGACTGCGTGAATGCAGCTAAGCTCAAGTTCCTATTTCAGCTACGATAAAGCAAACAAGAGAAAAGAGTGTTCGCTAGGTAATCCAAGTGAAAATCACGAGCCTCAGTGGAGAGCGAGCCTGCTTGTTGATTTCCTGGGGCTCCATCTCTGGCCCCACAGAGGACTCCCGCACCACCTCCTCTTTATTCCTCATGATGATGATGCATATTCTCATCTGACAGTTTCTGGGGATCGAGGCTGAATGTTAAGTTTTCTGCCAAAATGGGTTCAGGATCTTGTCAGCTATTTCCTTCAGTGAAACGCACTTTCATCTTTAATCTACCGAAGAGCGCTATTTATGACAGGGGCTCCTTAGAGGAAAGGAGTCTCAGCGGTGATCTGCCACCATATTTAAACTGGCTTTACCTAGATAAGTAAATACAAAGAGAAGGTCAAAAAGGTTAATAATTTATACTCAGGAACGCTTAAAAGGCTTGCATAATTTAAGCCTCTCGTGAAGGTCTGACACCAAACTCAATGTGATAGCTCCCAGGCCAGCTTGACATGACGGCTTTGCTTTGTTCAAGCTGACGGAGCCACGGTTCTCCCGGCGGCGGGGGCCCGAAGCCAGGGAGTTGCCAAGGACCCCCTCCGCTTCTGCACAGAGACAGGTAGCAGCAGTTTTGAGTAGCTTTTAGTCCCCAGTTCTTCTCAAAATCTTTCTTTCTATTTTATTCTTATTCTCACATGGACAACTGAGAGTAAAAAATCTTCCTTTTACTCTGCCTTGCTTGAATCCATCGTCCATTTGGCATATTTTCATTATGCCAAAGTACCGTTGTGAGGTTGTCGCTTCAGACTGAGGTCACATCCCTGGTGAACCTCCTCTCCTCCCAAGAACCCTGGCTACGATGTTAGTTGCCTGGAAGCCTTGAGGCATGGTCCTCACCCTGTGGCAAATTCAACTCTGAAGTCTTTGTGCTAACATATGATCCAGCAACCCCATTCCTGGGCAAGGATCCGGAAAAAAAACACAAAAAAACAAACATGATTTGAAAAGACACACACTCCCCAGTGTTCACTGCAGCACTGCTGGCAACAGCCAGACACGGGGACATCCAAATGCCCACGCTCGGACAAACGGACAAAGGAGGTGCGGCACACACAAAACGGGACGTTGCCCAGCCACCAAACAAGCATGGGAGAGAGTCTGCAGCAACACGGATGGACCCAGGGGCTGCCACACTGAGTGAAGTCAGCCAGAGAAAGACAAACAGCAGGTGACACCAGGTACATGTAGAGCCTTAAAAGAACGGTTCGGATGAACTTATCTGCAAAACAGAAACAGCCACAGATAGAGGAAGCTTAGGGCTACCAAGAGGGAGAGGAGGGACATTTTGGGAGACTGGGGCTGACGGACGCGCGCTGCTGCGTATAAAGTAGATAACTGACAAGGACCTAGTGTATAGCACAAGGACCTAGAGTCAGTACTCCGGAACGACCTGTATGGGGAAAGGATCTGAAAAAGAGTGGCTATATGTACAGTCATAGCTGATTCCCTGTGCTGTGCAGCAGAAAATAACACAACACTGTAAATCAACTACATTCCAGTAAAAAAGTTATAAAAAGAAAAAGGAGGTTTAAAAATGAAGTCTTCGTGTGTAGCTGAGGACACAGAAAGAGAACGCGCGCGTCGGGGAGCAAGACGACAGCGAGTGGACAGCAACAGAGCTGAGGAGCTGGGGTTCTCAGCTACTGGCAGGCCTCAGAAAGGCGAAGGTGCAGGTTCCAGTCCTGCCCCACCACCGTGAAGAAGCACAGAGCCAAGCGAACAAAAAGAAGTCTTAAAAGTTGGAAGAGCACAGGGAATCTTTCGAAAATGTATTCCTTGCTGATAACAGCGTCAAAAACGCTTTCTTACATAGCTGGAAGTATAAGGTAGCTGTAAAAGCAGAAATAAAAGTCTCCAGAATGGGAGCAGACTATTTTACCCTTAAAGAAAATAATTATCCAGTTTGTTAAACAGCTGACACTGGCCCTGATGGTTGGGCTAAGACATCAAGACTGAAGGGCCTTCGTAAAGGACTTTTGACGGAGCTGGCCAACAGAACGTTCTGCTTTGATGGAAATGTTCTGTATCCACTCGGTCTGTACACTGGCCACCGGCCACCCCGGCAGCTGAGCGACTGAAGGGTGCCTAGGACAGTCTAGGAACCGGAGGAAACTCAGGCCTACACAGACGGCAGCCCACCAGGCTCCCTCGTCCCTGGGGTTCTCCAGGCAAGAACACTGGAGTGGGTTGCTACAGGAGGCATTTGTGAAGGTCAAGATAAAACAGCAGGTTAGCCTTATTTTGGTCTTTTCCTCTTTCTAAAGTTATATTTTCCCTTTTAGATCACTGCTTTATATTAGATTCACATTTTTGGGTATTCTCCCCTCATTTGTATAGGATTAGTTCTTATTAGAGAATTAATCTCATACTTCCAATAATTTATATGAGCTGATGTCAATAATATCTGGATAAACTGATACAGCATCAAAATAGGCTTTCTCTACCTTCATGTCCTATCATATAATGCATCCTCTTACCATCCTAGGGAAATTAAAATATGTCGCTTTAAATCCTTTTTGTTTTTCAAACTTTGAGTTTAACATGGATGATATATATTGTAAATCACAGTCAAACATTTTCTTCTTACCTCATCTAATTTAGCATGATAAAATCAACTCCATCTATATGTATGTCTCAGAAATATGTCTCCGTTTTCCCCAGATGGATATGTCTTACATCTAATGCTTCAGAAAAAATTCCAGTAGCACCTCCCCGGGGGGATCTGAACTAGCCCCTGATTATGCTAACAGAAGCCAAGACATTTTTCAAAGCCAAAGAACTATAATAAATTATTCATAAAAAGGTCTCTCTTTTGATGGTTTCGGTGTTTCCGGATTTTCCAGACCGGAGAGGATACTTGATGTGATATGCGGAAGCCGAGCTGAAGATGTAATAGAGGGAAATGGGAATGAGAAGTTAACTGCGGCTTTAGCGCATTGCATGTTTTTCACTGACGGTATTTGCAGGAATTGGTTGGGCAAGAGCAAGAGCCAGGAGCCCTCTTATCTGATTGTCCTCAGTGGCTGCAGGCAAACCTCAAGGCCTGGGACTTGTTTCTGACAGAGTCGTGGCCCAGCTCCCAAAGGAAGTGACTCCCTAGTAAAGTAAGGATTACTCCCTTGTTTACCTGCCTCTTTAAAAAAACCCCAGGCTTTCGTCCTTCCCTCTGAGACTCATCAATGGCGCTCTCTCTAAGGTAATGACCCAAATGAAATCATCTCCTTAGCTGTCTGGGGCGCTTCATCTTCGACACTGAGTAGACCTCAGCTGGAGAAGGCAATGGTACCCACTCCAGTGTTCTTGCCTGGAGAATCCCGGGGCTGGGGCGCCTGGTGGGCTGCCGTCTATGGGGTCGCACAGAGTCGGACACGACTGAAGCGACTTAGCAGCAGCAGCAGACTTCAATTCGTACTATATCCACGGTTAGCCTTATGGTTTCAGAAAGACTGAAGAAACTGAGGGTAACTGGATTTGAAAAAGACAAGAATGAGGTGGGTGAGAGACTCTATATAAGTCCTGATGTACCTGGACCAGCTCAGATTTATGACAATTATCTCAGTATAGCTATTAATAGCATTCCCTACAACTCTCAAGAGTATCCTGGTCTAAAAGAATATGATATCACTAGCAAAGAGTCGGACACGACAGAGCGACTGAACTGAACTGAACAAAGGGAAGCTAAAATATAACACAAATGAACTCATCTATGAAATAGAAACAGACTCACAGATGTTGAGGGCAGACTTGAGGCTGACAAGGGGGAAATGGAGAAGGATGGACTGGGAATGTGGGATTCTCAGCTGTGAACTATTATAAATAGACTAGATAAACGATCAGGTCTTCTTGTACAACACAGGGAACTACATTCGATACCCTATGGTAATTCATAATGGAAAAGAATATGAAAAATATTGTGCATATATATATAATTGAATAACTTTGCTATACAGCAGAAATTAACACAACATTGCAAATCAACTATACTTCAATTAAAATTTTTTAAAAAAGTATCTTGGTCCAGGCAAAGAACTATGTGATCATCAGCTACTATCATAAACCCAGCACCTCAGCATGGTCCTAAGCATCCAGCCAAAACTCACTGACTGAAATGCAAATAGGAAGGTGCGAAAGACTATTCACCTTCACTGCGATCTTAGCCACAGGAAGCTGGCTCAACCACACAGTTAAGGTACTGCAAGTCTTAAACACCAGAAAGCATTAAAATCTCCATGGCTGGCATTTTCTTCTTAACTAGAATAATTGATTAAATAGTTTTAGTTTGTCACAGATATATCTTAGACTTGATGATAACCTCTTAAGGATTTCCTCAGAGAGAGAAATCCATGAATTATTTCAGCCTTTCCTCTAGATGGGTACATATGTAATGGATTACTCACAATTGATCATGGATATTTATGACCATGGGTATTTACTGTCAATATTTTTCCTAATATCCACTAAGGAAAAATTAATTTGAGACAGCAAAATATCCTCAATATACAATCAACCGGTGGAAAGCAAAAGAAAGGTTAAATAACTTTCAGAGGATGAGATGGTTGGATGGCATCACTGACGCAGTGGACATGAATCTTAGCAAACTCCAGGAGACAGTGAAGGACAGGGAAGTCTGGTGTGCTACAGTCCATGGGGTCGCAAAAAGTCAGACACGACTTAGTGACGGGACAATAACAACAAAAAAATTTCCAAAAAATTTGAAGTTTCCAAACATTTTCTCTTGTCTTCATAAGGGCTGTCTTCACCAGATAATACTTTCCCTTCCAACGGTAGAAAGTTTGAAACAACGTCAGGAATGTCCGGGGTGTTCTGAAAGCCCATAACAAATCTAGTCTAATTTCTTCATTTTGAATTTTAACAGGTTATCCCATTTACTGTGGCTTCCCTGGTGGCTCAGATGGTGAAGAATCCGCCTGCAATGCAGGAGACCCAGGTTTGATCCCTGGGCTGGGAAGATCCTCTGGAGAAGGGAATGGCAACCCACTCCAGTATTTTTGCCTGGAGAATCCCATGGACAGAGGAGCCTGGCGGCTACAGTCCACGGTTGCAAAGACTTGGACACAACGGAGTGACTAACACTTTCACTTCACCCCATCTGTCACCCCTCTTGCTAGCAGAGATGCTCCATTTTGCAACAGTCATACTAATAAGACTGTGCTCTAGAATGTGCTCTGCAACGAGCACTATTGATGAGTCAGTCCTATCACCACCCTTCTTTATGATCTCCTTGCCTATTCCATCCCTCAACCTCTTCCAAATATTCAGTATTCTAAAGACAACTGAGTTTATGCCAGGGAGTTTCTATGATATGAGAAAATCCACTTGGTGCCCCAACATCTACAAACAACTATATTAAATTCTGCACAAATACTGTTTCTTTACTTCTTATCATGGCAGACATGATAATCACAGAGGGAATTTTAGAAACAGACAATTGCAATCACAACAGGAGAATGTAAGAGGAAGCAAAAACCACACAGTATCAGCCAAGAAGGCTGAGAAAAGCAGAACGCTGGCATTTGAGGACAGAGATCAACACTCAATTCAAGCTGTATTGAATACGAATTTACAATAAGATGAACAATCTGGTAGGTATTACAGTGAATATAAAAGTAATATGAACCTCTTGTCCTAAAATAATTTAGATTTTCTGAGGAAATATTAAATATACGTGTAAGCCCTTTGAATGTCTGAGAGCATATGGCAAATATTCTCTTAGAGTGGAATGGAAAAAAGACAAACAACAACAAAAAAAACAAAAACAGAAGGTGTAGCTCTGAATTTAGTAAATTTAGTAATAGCTACTTGAAAACCTTTAGAAAGAATAGTTCTGGTTGTTAATCAAATGCAGCTAATAGGATTCAGAGTGAGCACTGAATGGGCATCAGAGGTTGGGAAACATGGATGCAGAGAATCGAGACGATGAACCAAGCGCAGCAGTGAGCACCGCCAGGGAATCAGGAGAAAGCGCATCCCTGCCTGTTTTCGCTTTATGTCAGCTTTAAGGGAAACTGGTGTTTTCCTAAAACCATATATATTTGATGGAGAAGTTATGCCCATTTCAGAAGCAGAATGACTTCACTGTATCATTGGAAGATTCAAGAACTGAGAACTGGAAGATAGCAGGTGTTAAGTTATACTTTTTGTATTAATACGGAAATATGGAGTGAGATTTTAGAACTCTGAGATAATATAACCTTTTACTGAAAACACAGAGTGAGCACTGAATGGGCATCAGAGGTTGGGAAACATGGATGCAGAGAATCGAGACGATGAACCAAGCGCAGCAGTGAGCACCGCCAGGGAATCAGGAGAAAGCGCATCCCTGCCTGTTTTCGCTTTATGTCAGCTTTAAGGGAAACTGGTGTTTTCCTAAAACCATATATATTTGATGGAGAAGTTATGCCCATTTCAGAAGCAGAATGACTTCACTGTATCATTGGAAGATTCAAGAACTGAGAACTGGAAGATAGCAGGTGTTAAGTTATACTTTTTGTATTAATACGGAAATATGGAGTGAGATTTCAGAACTCTGAGATAATATAACCTTTTACTGAAAACATTTTACTTTCCCAGTGATCTAACCCTGGCTTTATATTACTAACTTCTTACGAAATGTATTTCTCTGAATACAGTTTATTTTATTCAAGTGATAGCTTAAAGATAGTCATTCAAGGACTGTTGGGTCTATAAATCCAACAGTTTGTTAATAGTGTTAAGCAACTTTTGAAAGATTATAAGACAACAAAAGCAAGTTTTGTTCCAAATAAGTTTGGACAATGACATATTTTAACATAATGTTTTTTGAAAGTCAGTTTTCATTTTTAAACTAGAGGAAGCAAGCTTTTTGCTTTTATCTCAAGTATATTTTGGAGACTTAGGTCAAGCACTAAATTGAAATTGTGGTGTGCAATATGGCTCTATTTCATAGAGCTAGGAATACTGCCAATTTGCAAAGGCTGAGTTGCTTAGACTTTTTTTCTCAGAAACTAGAATGATTTTCTTTAGAACTGACTGTCCTCGTAGATTTCCAGATATCACTGCATTATGTAGGAGGTCTTTACTCAAAAACGCTCATATCACACAATTTCATAAACAAGGCAAAGAATGAAAGCATTGAGTTGCTGGTCAATCTGCAAAATGTCGAAAGGCTTTTATGCTCAGCTCCAAGAATTTTATAGAAATGTTATTAGTCTTATCATGCCTGTTCAGGGGCAAAAGCAGTGAAAATGTTTCAAGTGTTAATTCATATGAGGTAGCTCTAGGACAATGAAAACAGAAGGACTGAAAATTTTAAACACTAAAAATTTACTGAAACTGAGAAATGCTTCTTGCTGCATTTATCATGAAATGTTAGTCACAAGGAATGAGCGTGGAGGACAAAAACAGGCAAACAAAAACTGTGAAAGGTGTGTTTTGTATCTATGCAACCCACAATGATCAGGTGGTTCTATTTGCACAGTAGGTTGGAGAGCTACTATATGACCTGTATAAACTCAGGTTAAGGTTTTTTTCAAAATAGTAAAGAATAAAATGGAAAGCTTTCATGATGAATAGCCTTCTAGAAGGCAGTCACAACAGCAGGATTAATTTACTTCTTGAGCTTTTCTCCTGATCGTTATATTTATTCTTCTTGAAACCTACACAACAAATTTAATATCCTATCCTTGGATCTAGAACAGTGGGTCTCAGTCCTCATCAAGCATTAGGATTACCTGGGGAACATTTTAAAAACAACTGATGCTGGTTTTCCATCACTCCCCAGCCAGAAATTCCTTCAGCAGTGGTTTGGGTTGGAGCCTGGGTATTAATAATTGTAAGACCTTCTGAAGTGATTCTAATACGCCACTAGAGTTCACAAACATTGGTTTACAAGGAGTAAATCTGAAACATCCTTATTCATTCATTCTCAAATTCTCATTTTTACTACTTTCTCTTTCCTTTAGGATTTGGATAGGGATCCCAACAGTATTAAAATTAATTCAGTATGTCCACAACCATTAACTCATTTATTTATGGCCACTCATTTATCGCACAACACTCTGGAAGTTAGTAAAGGACTCCAGACACAGACTGTTAAATCCCTACTGGTAGAGTGAGTCACTTAAAATTTCTTTCTGAACTTTAAAAAATGTATTATTTTTTAAATTAATTTTTATTCAAGTATAGTTGCTTTCCAGTGTTGTGTTCGTTTCTGCCGTGCACCCAAGTGAATCAGCCGCGTGTGTCCATAAACCCACGATTTTGTGGATCTCCTTCCCGTTTGGGCATCACTGAGCACCGAGTAGAGTGCCCTGTGCTGCAGAGCAGGTTCCCATTAGTCATCTGCTTCGTAAACGCAGTGCATACGTGTCAGTCCCAGTCTCCCGGCTCATCCCAGCCCTTTCCTCTGCTTGGCAGCTGCAGGTTTGTTTTATATGTCTGGAGTCACTTTTTAAAAATTGTTCACTCGTATAATGACAATGACTTCATGCTTCAGAGTAAGCTCAAATATAATCCCCCCTTTTCAACACAGTTTTTAATGGTTGTTTTTTTTTTACATTGTAATAATATTTAACAAATAATGCTTATTTTACATAACTTGTTTCAAATATTGAAAACAACCTTATATTACGAGAATGCTGTTGCTGCTGCTGCTGCTAAGTTGCTTCAGTCGTGTCTGAATCTGTGCACCCATAGACAACAGCCCACCAGGCTCCCCCGTCTCTGGGATTCTCCGGGCAAGAACACTGGAGTGGGTTGCCATTGCCTTCTCCAATGCATGAAAGTGAAAAGTGAAAGTGAAGTCGCTCAGTTGTGTCTGATTCTTAGCGACCCCATGGACTGCAGCCTACCAGGCTCCTCCATCCATAGAATTTTCCAGGCCAGGAGTGGGGTGCCATTGCCTTCTCCGATATTATGCGACTAATATATTATGAGACTAATATAACCTTAATACTAATACAACTGGATAACAATGTAAGAAAGTCACAGGCCAACTTCCCAAAGAATATAGAGTGAAAATCCTTACAGAAGACTACCGAAATGCAAAAATGTACATTAAAAAAAAAAAAAAAACCAGAACCAAGAAAGGCTTATCCCCAGGATGCAGTAATAGTTTAGAATCAGAAAATTTGTTTATGTGGTTCCTGAATGTAATAGACTGGAGGAGAAAATACTTGGAAATGCTATCTTGAAAGATGCTGAGAAAACATCAGAAATAGTTCAGTGCAGATAGACAGAGACACAGACAGACAGACAGGCAGAGACAGAGTTATAGATGAGGCTTCCCAGATGATGCAGTTGGTAATGAATCTGCCTGCCAATGGAGGAGATGTAAGAGACACAGATTTGACCCTGTGTCAGGAAGATCCCCTGAGGTAGGAAATGGCAACCCACTCCAGTATTCCTGACTAGAAAATTCCATGGACAGAGGAACCTGGAAAGTTATGGTGCATGTGGCTGCGAAGAGTCAGACATGGCTGAACAATTGAGCATGCACTCACATATAAGTTTATATACAGGTATATGAAGCTGATGCAAAAATAGGAAGAAAAAGGAACTCCCTTATCATGGTTAAATGTATCTATCAAAAGAAATCCTCTTCCCTTTGCAAGGAAACATTACATTTAGTGAAGTAGCTTTAGACACGTTTCTTTCAGAGTCAGAAACAAAACAAAAATGTTTATTTTCACTCCTACTGTTTAATGTATATTATCAAATGTCATGGACAATACAATTTAAAAAAAAGAATCAGGAATAAGAGGCATAAAGATCATCATGGAATGGAGACAAGAGGAAAAAATGTTAAAGATGACACGCTTGTGTACATGTATCACAAGGGATCCAAGGCAACTTATCAAAGAACTGTAAAGCTCCATTAAAGAGCCTTCAGGTAGATTTGACTAAATGAAGGGATATACTCCGTTCTATAATGAGAATACCTAATAGTACGGATTCCAGTGTCTCTTCAAATACTCCATAAAATTAGTGTGGTTTTTTGAGGGGGTATGCTTTTGAACTGTGGTGTTGGAGAAGACTCTTGAGGGTCCCTTGGATTGCAAGGAGATCAAACTAGTCCATCCTAAAGGAAATGAGCTCTGAATATTCATTGGAAGGACTGATGTTGAAACTGAAGCTCTAATACTTGGCCACCTGATGTGAGGAGTTGACTCATTTGAAAAGACCCTGATGATGGGAAAGAGAGAAGGCGGGAGGAGAAGGGGATGACAGAGGATGAGATGGTTGGATGGCATCACTGACTCAATGGACATGAGTTTGAGTGAGCTCTGGGAGTTGGTGATGGACAGGGAGGCCTGGTGTGCTGCAGTCCATGGGGTTTCAGAGTTGGACACGACTGAGCTACTGAACTGAATGTACGGTTCTTTGCGACCCCATCGACTGTAGTCCACCCAGCTCCTCTATCAATGGAATGCTCCAGGAAAGAATACTAGAAGGGGTAGCCAATCCCTTCTCCAGGGGATCTTCCCAACTCAAGGATTGAACCTGGGTCTTCTGCACTGAAGGCAGTTTCTTTACCATCTGAGCCGCCAAGGAAGCCCTGACATATAGGATTGTTTTCTAATTAGTTTTCTCAATCTTCTCACAAGTTAAGTATAAAGCATATGTTACCTAACAATACTTCATAGTTTTTATACACTGTCACAAAACAGTAGGCAAAATGAAAGGTGCAGTGCTTTTGCAGTCTGAGTGTTTCTGGTTCTCCCACCAACAGGATGAGGCAGCCAGTTGCAGCATAGGCCTTCCCTGAAAACTCCCTTTCTTCACTGATAAAATGAAGTTAGACAACAACAGCTATTCTTCACATTTTGAAATGCATTCCTGTTTGTAATTAACTTAGAAGTCTAATAATGCCTACCACATCTTCACTCTGAGTGCTCCCGGCCACTACCCCCTGCTGCTGCTGCTAAGTTACTTCAGTCGTGTCCGACTCTGTGCGACCCCATAGACGGCAGCCCACCAGGCTCCCCCATCCCTGGGATTCTCCAGGCAAGAACACTGGAGTGGGTTGCCATTTCCTTCTCCAGTGCATGAAAGAGAAAAGTGAAAGTCAAGTCGCTCAGTCTGTCCAACTGTTAGCGACCCCATGGACTGCAGCCCACCAGGCTACTCCATCCATTGGATTTTCCAGGCAAGAGTACTGGAATCCCTGGGATTCTCCAGGCAAGAATACTGGAGTGGGTTGCCATTTCCTTCTCCAGTGCATGAAAGAGAAAAGTGAAAGTCAAGTCGCTCAGTCTGTCCAACTGTTAGCGACCCCATGGACTGCAGCCCACCAGGCTACTCCGTCCATTGGATTTTCCAGGCAAGAGTACTGGGGTGGGGTGCCATTGACTACCTCCTACAACTCATATATAAACTTTCTGACATAGTTCTTTAGGTAATATTCTCCATATTAAGATAGAAGATGAACTCTGTCTTCCACTGAACTTCAACAGTGCTGCTGTTGTTGCTAAGTCACTTCCATTGTGTCCGACTCTGTGTGACCCCATAGACGGCAGCCCACCAGGCTCCCCCGTCCCGGGGATTCTCCAGGCAAGAACACTGGAGTGGGTTGCCATTTCCTTCTTCAATGCATGAAGGTGAAAAGTGAAAGCGAAGTCACTCAGTCGTGTCCGACTGTTCGCTACCCCATGGACTGCAGCCTACCAGGCTCCCCCATCCATGGGATTTTCTAGGCAAGAGTACTGGAGTGGGTGCCATTGCCTTCTCCATCAACAGTACTGGTATATGCTTTCTGTAATTTGACTCAGGGTTTTTTTTTTTTAATCTTCCACATAAATTTATTGAACATACTAGATTTAATCTATTAGAAGATATACATTCAAAGTGTTTCTGTTTTTAATTTGGTGGTGCTTATAGTGGTCTTCCCAGGTGGCTCTGTGGTAAAGAATCAGCCTGCAATGCAGGAGACATGGACTTGATCCCTGGGTCAGATGTTTCCCTGGAGGAGGGCATGGCAACCCACTCCAGTATTCCTGCCTGGGGAATTCCAAGGACAGGGGAGCCTGGCAGGCTACAGTCCATAGGGTCGCAAAGAGACACGACTGGAGCGATTATAATACACACTTACAATAAACAGTGAGTGGAACTGACAAAACATGATTTTTAATATATTTTTACAAATACACATCCCCCTCTTCTCAGGGTGTAATCACAGGGGAAGGAGATCTCTAGGTTTCTAAAACTGTGGTTTGCTGGTTTCTTCTGAGGTGCACCGTAACACCGAAGTTATCCATCTGTTTCTCCTTTCTCCCTTCTTTTCGTGGCAACAGAAAATGGAAGATTCCAAGCACCAAGATAGCAAAGTTTACATACATGAGAAGTGATTTCTTCTTGAAGGTCAGGCTGTCTTTAGGGTCACTGCTAACACTGATGTGCATTTGCTGAGATCAGGGGTTGACTGGCATTTTTGTAAAAGATCAGATAGTAAATGTTTTGGCTTTGTGGACCATATGTTCCCTAGCAGGACTGCTTCGTTCTTCTCCAGTGCAGGAAAGCAACCATAGATGAGTGAGTTTGGCTGTATTTCAATAAAACTTGATTTGGAAAAACACACTGTGGACTAGATTTGGTGCATGGACCTTAGCTTGCCAACCACTGGCTTCAGTGCGGTTCACACACTGAACAGGTGTGTCCTGTTCCAAAGATGGGCTCATATGAGAGTAAGCAAGTCTCTCTCTACTTGCTTCAAATGAATGAGATATTTTTTTCAAATGGCATTATCAATGATACAGAAGGATGTTTGTGTGTGTGTGTGTACATATGTACACACTGACTTAACATCCTTTAATTTTAACATTTTTAGACACAGTCATATAAACAGAATATCGGCTGAAAGCAGTTCTAGTAAACTCAGTTCTAAAAATAACAATATAGGTGTTGTGTTATTAACACTGCCACGTCTATACCTGACCTGGTCTCTCGTTGGGTTCATTGATAGTAGTTCAAGTGTGACTTCAGAAAACGATAACGTCAAGTGAACTCAAGTCTCCTGCCAAGGTGTGAAGTGATAAAGGTGAAGATAAAACTTCATGGAGAAGCACATTTTTCACGACGTTAACATTGAGTAAGTGTTAAACGGCTACCAGGTATCAGCCAGACGAGTTTTGCTGTAGCACCCAATTATCATGTTGACAAAAAGCCACTTAGTAGGCAGCCTGTAACAAATGACCAAGGATCTGACGATCGGGCGTGTGTGCTCAGTTGTGCTCAGTCTAGCAGTCGTGTCTGACTCTTTGCAATCCCCCGGATGAGAGCCCGCCAGGCTCCTCTGTCCATGGATTTTCCAAGCAAGAGTACTGGAGTGGGTTGCCATTTCCTCCTCCAGGGGATCTTCCCAACCCAGGGATTGAAACCTCATCTACTATTAGCAGGTGCAACTGAATTAAAAAAAAACATATTTACCATCATTCCTTCTCATGCGTAAGTTTCTCTTCAGGGAAAGAAGGGACTGATGATAGAACAAAAGAACTAAAAGGTCATCAGTACAAAAGATATTTGATAAAGCAACTGAGTCTTTTTGAACATATTCTATCATTTCGATATCATTTCGATATCATATCCCCTGGAGAATGGAAAGACTACCCACTCCAGTGGAGTGGAGAATTCCAAAACCTCATCTACTATTAGCAGGTGCAACTGAATTAAAAAAAAACATATTTACCATCATTCCTTCTCATGCGTAAGTTTCTCTTCAGGGAAAGAAGGGACTGATGATAGAACAAAAGAACTAAAAGGTCATCAGTACAAAAGATATTTGATAAAGCAACTGAGTCTTTTTGAACATATTCTATCATTTCGATATCATTTCGATATCATATCCCCTGGAGAATGGAAAGACTACCCACTCCAGTGGAGTGGAGAATTCCACGGACTACCGTAGAGTCCATGGGGTCCCAAAGAGTTGGACATGACTGAAGTGACTGACTGACTGACTGCACACCCTATGAAAAATGGATATGCCATGTGGTTTGGAGAGATTCTGATGCTCTGGGAATCCTTCTGTCCGTCAAGGTAGTAAAGGTCAGAGCAACCCAGAGACTTCTGCTTGTTGAGGATCCCTCTCTTGCCTCTTCCCTTAATGATGCTAACAGAGCCCATGTACTTTCCGTTTCAGAGTGAGTCTGAAACAGCATTCTCTTGGGTGTAATGCTCTCTCGATAAACCTCATCTACTATTAGCAGGTGCAACTGAATTAAAAAAAAACATATTTACCATCATTCCTTCTCATGTGTAAGTTTCTCTTCAGGGAAAGAAGGGACTGATGATAGAACAAAAGAACTAAAAGGTCACCAGTACAAAAGATATTTGATAAAGCAACTGAGTCTTTTTGAACATATTCTATCATTTCGATATCATTTAGATATCATATCCCCTGGAGAATGGAAAGACTACCCACTCCAGTGGAGTGGAGAATTCCATGGACTACCATAGAGTCCATGGGGTCCCAAAGAGTTGGACATGACTGAACTGACTGACTGACTGCACACTCTATGAAAAATGGATATGCCATGTGGTTTGGAGAGATTCTGATGCTCTGGGAACCCTTCTGTCCGTCAAGGTAGTAAAGGTCAGAGCAACCCAGAGACTTCTGCTTGCTGAGGATCCCTCTCTTGCCTCTTCCCTTAATGATGCTAATGGAGCCCATGTACTTTCCGTTTCAGAGTGAGTCTGAAACAGCATTCTCTTGGGTGTAATGCTCTCTCGATAGCCCTGAGCGGCTTTCCACTTGCTAGATGCCATATTGCCTGATCTGTGAACAATGAATAAAGCCAGTAAGATCTTTAAATTGACTCAGCAGAATTGTGAATTTTTTTTTCAAGAGAAAGAGTATGACAGTCGAGGACACAGCAGTACACGACTATAGGGCAGTAGTCATGGTAGATGTGCAAATAACACGGTAACGTGCGTAGGCAGTCAGACCTCTACAAACTCTTATTTTACTGGACAAGTAAACGGACTTTGACCTAAATGTAAAGGTCATAAAGAACCAAGCTGTTTTGGGGCTAACATTATCAGCAGGGTCTCAAAGTAAGCAAAACATCAGACAAAATAAAGAGACTTGAGAGTGTAAGTTGGAAATTATTTGCCTGCGATTATTCCAACTACTTTTGTACTGTTCATTTCTACAACACATTTATCCCAAAAGAATTGTCAATTTTTAAGAGAGAAGACTAATATAAAAGATTGTTTCAAAGAAAGAAAAAAATGTTCCACAAGATTTTATATATAAATATATATATATATGAATATGATATAAATTTCTGCTTCCCTGTTTGTCATGAACATCTATTGATTTTTTAAAATAAGGAACAGTTCTGCACTATTGTCTNATTGTCAATTTTTAAGAGAGAAGACTAATATAAAAGATTGTTTCAAAGAAAGAAAAAAATGTTCCACAATATTTTATATATAAATATATATATATGAATATGATATAAATTTCTGCTTCCCTGTTTGTCATGAACATCTATTGATTTTTTTAAAATAAGGAACAGTTCTGCACTGTTGTCTCCAAGCTTTTACATTAACAAACTGCTCAGAGCTCACAAACATGAATGAATCGGATACAAAAATTCTGGAAAATAATTTATGTGTAACAAGTATGCCTCCCTTTTCCTGTGGGTGTGTCCTACTCAGTCATGAACATCTATTGATTTTTTTAAAATAAGGAACAGTTCTGCACTGTTGTCTCCAAGCTTTTACATTAACAAACTGCTCAGAGCTCACAAACATGAATGAATCGGATACAAAAATTCTGGAAAATAATTTATGTGTAACAAGTATGCCTCCCTTTTCCTGTGGGTGTGTCCTACTCTTCAGGAAAAATGCGTTTGGGTATCACTTACTTATGTGATTTCTCAAAGTTGAATGTGATATTTCCTGGAGGTAATAGTGAAGGTAATTTGTATCTGATGATAAATAACCCAGTCATCAGAACAGCGGCAGCAGAGCTGGGGTGGAAATCCCCACCAGTCTCCCCTCCTCCCCCATGTTACGGCATTACCAGGTGGGGTGGGGCTTGGAGTCCATGGGAAACTTTAACACTTTCAGGTACCCAGTTTCAGAAAGGAGTGCTGTAATTGCCTATGGGGAGCGTAGCCATAGCTATTGGACATAAACTTCTGGAAATAACTCAGATCCTGAAAAAAGTCTTGGTTAATTTTTCCCAGCCCATGTGAGTCTTCACTTTGATCCAGGCCCTGAGCCACATGTTCTGGCAGCAAGTGGACAAGCTGTGTACACATAAGTCCTCAGTCTTTATATCTGTAATGTATNGACATAAACTTCTGGAAATAACTCAGATCCTGAAAAAAGTCTTGGTTAATTTTTCCCAGCCCATGTGAGTCTTCACTTTGATCCAGGTCCTGAGCCACATGTTCTGGCAGCAAGTGGACAAGCTGTGTACACATAAGTCCTCAGTCTTTATATCTGTAATGTATATATCTGCTCTACACTGTGAGATGATTCTCCATCTTTCATCCTGAGATTGTAAAGCCTTGGAAACCTGTCTTTGATCTTGACATACTAGTTTCATTTTTTCTCTTGTCAAATGTCTTGAAAGGATCTGATAGCAAATATCTTAGGGTTTGAGGGCCTACAGTCTCTGCAACTACTCAACTACGGTTGTGGCTCAAAATCAGCTGTGGAAACCTGAAACAAACGGGCGGGGCTGTGTCCTTCCAAACCTTAGTTATGGGCACTGAAACCTGAATTTTCTACATAGGCACAACTCGTTTTGTCATGCTTTGCTTTGCTGCACTTCACCGATAACTGTGTGTGTGTGTTTTCCTACAAACTGAAGTTTTGCAACAGCCTTGCATTTTCAGATTGATGGTTAGGATTTTTTAGCACTGAATTATTTTTCACTTAATATATGTACATTGTTTTTTAGATATAAGGTAATGGCATGCTTACTAGATTACTGTATAGTGTGAACATAACTTTTATATGCACTGAGAAACTAACTAAATAAATCTGTGTGACTCACTTCACTGGGATACTTGCTCTTATTGAGGTGATCTGGAACCCACCTGCAGTATCTCCAAAATAGCTTGTGATTTTCGGGTATCACTGTGTTATTACTAAACAAATAAAGAAACGTACAGCCTCTTAAATAGTGAAGTCTATTCTTAGCTCAGGAGTTGGTCACAGTCACTTTTGGCCTGTCCTCCAGTCTACAAGAAGGTCACAAGAAAGTATACTTTCGACAGATGAAAACATGATGGTGAGGGCAGGAGGAAGAGGCGGTGATGGTGCCGGCCACTTAGAGCGCCGGCACAGCGGGCCCAACTCCCACCTAGGAGCTGGCTAATGCCGCAGAGCGAGGCACGCACTACTCCCAAGAGAACTAGGGTCTAGGTTCCGGTTTCTGATTTTAGTGAGATGTTGTGGGTAGACTTTGTACTTGAAACACTTCGGGACCCAAGTGGGTTGAATCTCCTTTATCCCTAATAAAAATTGACAAATATGAGGCTATTTCAGTGAAAGCCTCTCTCAAGCCCAGACCCATGATCTGGAACAGCACTGCACAGAATTGACATAGTACAGGCTTTCATCCAACAAGTATTTCCTGATTATAAGACTCTATTCGAAGTTAGGCAGATAGAAAACGTAGCTGAATGCAAAGCATAAGTCTTGCTCTCTAGGAAATTATAGTTTGTCTGAAAAAGTCCAAGTTGACCACAAAATTTAAAACGTATTTGTGTATTATTATTTAGTTACAAAATTATATGGGGCCAAAAATTGCTAATGCAAAAATTGAGAAAAGGGACTGCAGTCTCTGGTTGAAAGGTCAGTAAGGTTTTCCGTTGGAAGGACTGATGCTGAAGCTAAAACTCCAATATTTTGGCCACTTGATTTGAAGAAGTGACTCATTGGAAAAGACCCTGATGCTAGGCAAGACTGAAGGCAGGAGGAGAAGGGGACGACAGGGGATGAGATGGTTGGATGGCACCGCCGACTTGATGGACATGAGCTGGAGCAAGCTCTGGGAGTTGGAGATGGACAGGGAGGCCTGGAGCACTGCAGTCCACGGGGCTGCAAAGAGTCGGACACGACTGAGCGGCTGAACTGAACTGAACTGTGCTCAGTCATGTCTGACTCTTTGCAACTCTGTGGACAATAGCCCACCTGGCTCCTCTGTCCATGGAATTTTTATAGTGTAACATAATTAAAATTGCATTAAAAAAATTTCCTGTCCAGCATTCATATACCCTAAAAAAGGCAATAAAAAATAATGTGGAGCTCACTGGGACTGAACCACATTTTTACATTTTTCTAAAGCAAAAGATGCTAAGAAAAAGAAAAGATTAGTTTTCATACCAATCCCAAAGAAAGGCAATGCCAAAGAATGTGTACAAGTGTACACATTTCAACATGCTAGCAAAGTAATGCTCAGAATCCATCAACTCCCTTTCATCTTCCTGCACACTTACTTACTGTCTTCTCCCCGGACAGACCCTAGTTCTGGCACATCCTGGGGACCTGGACAAGGAGTCTATGAATGGGAGAAGTGAAGGCACGTCTCAAATGGTTCAGGAACCAGGGCCATCTAGCTGCACTGACTCAGATCATCCACAAAGTTTCAGTTCAGTTTATGAACTAATTTCACAAGATTTCAGCCCTATTTTCTTATCTCTTTCCTTCCCTTTTTACTCAACCGATAAATATATTTTGAGCATTTCCTGCATACAAACAAAATGAAACAAAATGCCAACCAGCTATGGAATGGACCTAATATTAAGATCTTGACCTGTCCAAGGGGTGCCTACAATACAATTGAGAAGGCAGGTAGTGCAAAGAAAAGCGACATTATAGGAAGCCCACCCATAGCTCAGCACATGAACAACCAAATTAGTGACACAGTTTCCAAGCGTGGTAGGTTACAAAGGGAAGGAGATGAGTACATTTTAACGTGCTTTAACTTTGTACTCAGTTAGACATGTGGACTAGTTTTGTACATATTAGGCCACACCAAACAAAGCCAGATGAATTATCTTACACACTCCCCACTCACATACACTCAACATAACTATCTCATGTTCTTCTCTCTGGAATTATTTATGGCACTGTTTCCTTTTGTTGGCCTGAGTCAGAATTGCCAGCTTAAGCTTAACACAGTTTATTTACTCATCTACCAAAGTAATATTTTATATGCCTCATGATCAGAGGACTATCAATATTTTATATTAATTGCAGAGAAAAGATATCAGAGGCGTTATTTAAATATTCTTCTGGTCTGTGAATGAAAGGCAATAAAAAAGTAGTGATTAATTATTAATAACTGATAGTATACTTTGTGCTGGGGACAGTGATAAATGTTTTCATGGATTCCATCTACTTTAATTCTCACTAGGAGCACAGATAAACTCCAGGCAAGAGTACTGGAGTGGGGTGCCATTTCCTTCTCCAATGCTATGACACTCCAATTGCATGTCTGCCATTGGGGTACACTGTGGGATCAGGAAATCGAGGATTCTAGCATTGACTGATGGCCTTCTCTGGGCAGGGCCTCCACAGGCCACATACATAAATTTCTCCTTTAATTTTCATAGAAATCAATTAAATAGATAACTTCATTGTTACATCCTCAGTAAGGAAATATTTGAATGACTATTCACAGAAGTTTTGCTTTTACCAGGCACTGTTCTACGTACTAGGGCTCAGTATTGCTCAAAACACACAAACTTTGGCCCTATTTGGCTTACATTCTGGTGGTGGGGAGAGAAAATTAGTAAGTGGCAAACAGATGCACAATATGACATCATATAACAATAAGCTCATGAGGAGCTTACAGCAGGATGGGAGATGGAGTCCTCTGGAAAGGGCAGCATGTGGGGTGGGGACTATTTTTCAGAAAGTGGTCAGGCGATACCTGCTGAGTGGACTTGGTAGAAGTGAGAGGATGAGCTAGCTTTAAGTAGTTAAGGAACTTTCCCAAAGTCATCCTGATAATTCATCTGTAGTAGTTTAAAAACCTGGGGAGTTTATGGGAGAATGGCTACATGTATATGTATGGCTGAGTGCCTTCACCATTCATCCGAAACAATCACAACATTGTTCATCGGCTATACCCAATCCAAAATAAAAAGTTAAACGAAAATAACCTGTACTTCCCTACACTAATAATTTAATAGGGGCAGTGTTGGACATTTATATCATATCGCATTTCTTAAACTTTGTCTCTGGCATCAAATATTAACTCTTTTTATGAACTTAACTTGTGGCTCGATGGTAAAGAATCTGCCTGCAATGCAGGAGACCTGGGTTTTGATTCCTGGGTCAGGAAGATCCCCTGGAAAAGGGAAGGATTACTGACTCGAATATTCTTGCCTGGAAAATTCCATGGGCAGAGGAGTCTGGCAGGCTATAGTCCATAGTGTTGCAAAGAGTCGGACATGACTGAGCAACTTCACTTTCTTTCTTTCTATAGTTCCTTTTGGAGAAGGAAATGGCAATCCACTCCAGTGTTCTTGCCTGGAGAAAAAGATCCCCTGGAAAAGGGAAGGATTACTGACTCGAATATTCTTGCCTGGAAAATTCCATGGGCAGAGGAGTCTGGCAGGCTATAGGCCATAGTGTTGCAAAGAGTCGGACATGACTGAGCAACTTCACTTTCTTTCTTTCTATAGTTCCTTTTGGAGAAGGAAATGGCAATCCACTCCAGTGTTCTTGCCTGGAGAACCCAGTGGACAGAGGGGCCTGGTGGGCTACAGTCTGTGGGGTTTCAGGGAGTTGGACATAACCAAGCAACTAACAGACACATACACAGACTTCCTCAGCCATCAGCTGCTCCCTTGCTCGGCTCTGTGGACCCCGACCAGCTGCACACGGTGAATCCGAGCACTTGGCCTCACGTGCTGGCCTTTCCCGTTCGTGCCGCCCCAGAGATGCTCTGGTACTCCTGAGGCATCATCAGTGGTCCCTTGCACAGAGCTATCAGATGCCCTTGACATCGGCCAGGCCAGGCATTGGCATCCCCAGCTCCCCTTCTTTGTCCCCGGCTCCTGACCCTTGAAGGGCTGGCAACATGGGCCCATGGGCCGACATGAAGTACCACCCAGCACAGAGCCCTCCAGACAGGCTTGGCTTTCTGGGGATCCTAGACCTTGACACCCGCTCCTAGACTCCCAGATCCTTGGAGAGAGATACCCTATTTCCATTTTTCATCTCTCTTCAGGTCGCAAATAGAGTTACTCTCCTGAGGGTTAACAGAAGCTATCACAATTTTTTTTGGTTAAATAGTGAACTAATGGCCATAAGAAACGCATCAGTTGCTTTTAAAAAGGCCTAGATATGAGCTAGGTCGCTGCTGGTTCTCAGGTAGGAAATGAGCTAGGAGCAACGCAGCCATGGGAGAACAGTGGGATTTAGAAAGGCTGATCGAGAAAACGAATCTGCTGAAAGCCCAGCATCAAATAAAAGCAAGTTCTCAATGAATCTTGGTGGACTACCCAAAGCCCCAAACTCAAATCGCTTTGTGTTTGTCTCTTTTTTCCAAGCTCGTCAGTCTTAGCGGTTTTCATGTCTGGAAACTTTCCCAGACTTGCTGTTTTGTACCCTTCTCTGTAGAAACTACTGTCTCCTCTACCCAGAAATTTGCTTCTTATTGGGAACAGGCTGAATCCCAAATCAGATGTCAGAGGGCCCTAAGCTGCATCATGGCCTGGGTCGAGGCTATGTTAGCCTGAAATGCATACAGCCAGGAGAGAGGGCAAAAGACACAGAGAATGAATCTTTCAGACCCAATTTCACTGGTAAGATCATAAATGCAATGCTAGCTGTATTTAAGAAACTCTGAGGAATAAAAAGGCAAATCTTAATTAGTAGCTGCCTCACACCAAGCAGGAGTCACGTGGATAGTCTGAGAGAAAATGGAAATCCTCTTTTTAGAAAGAAAATAATTATTTCATATTCCAAACTGTAAAAATCAAAGCAAAGCCAACCAACAAACAAAAACTCCATTCTGCAGGCTGACACGCTTGAGTGCAGAAGTGATGTCACTGCAGTAAATAAAATGACACTTGTCAGAGAAGGCCTTGCATTGCTCAAAACCTTCCTCTAATTTCCGCTTTGTCTACTATTAGCTTATCCCTCTGCTGCCAATGCAGGAGACGCAAGAGATGAAGGCTCGATCCCTGGGTCAGGAAGATCCTGTGGAGGAAGAAACGGCAACCCACTCCAGCGTTCCTGCCTGGAAAATTCCATGGGCGGAGAAGCCTGGGAGGCTGCCATTCATGGGGTTGCAGAGAGCCGGACACAGCAGGGCATGGGCTCGAAACACTCCTTTTCCTCTAAGGTTCTAACATTCCCTAGAGGCTTGTGGTTACTCCATCCTTCTAAAGGATACATGTGGGATGTTTTTAAGGACTCTTTTTCTCTTTCCCTGGACTATTTTTCTTTACAAATACATTTTCATCAGTATCTGCCAACTGGCTAACGACCTAAACAGGACTAGGATCTCTGCTTGATGCACTGAGCAATAATCATGGTCCTTCTCAAAAAACAGCCCCTAGTGAAACAGGATGGGACGAGAGACTAGTGTTTAGCAGGCCTTGCACTATTTCACGTGGGGCCCTAATGACTCGGGGACATGGTATTATCATCGCCATTAACCACACTTCTCTGAGGAAACTGGCCCATAATATACAATTAGTAAGTGGAGGCAATGAAATATATAGATTGTCTGATGTCAAAGCTCACGTTCTGTGATGGCCTCCAGGTTTTTTCCCACGTGGGGACATCTGGACTCAGGTAGGACATTTCCAAGTGGTCACTGAGTCTAATTAACTAACCAGTGATTTTCTGCTTTCACCCAACAGCTGTACAATCTGAGACTTATAATCACACTTGCAGAAAGACTGCCAGAGAAGTAGAGAAGCTAAAATGTACTTAAATACATCTGTCTTACAGTACTGCTTTTATTTCTTTAAAGGCTGCCAAATGAATTATTAATAAAAATCTGTTTAAGATTCTTGCCCTCTTTTAAGTCATAGTATTAGTCTTCTGAATACTTAACAATATAACAACATATTGTTTACTACTGATCAAATATCTATTATCATCCTTGATTTTGAGATTACTGATTTCCTATTTTTTTGCATTTAAGGTTGTCAATAACTGTCCCTTGTTTTTACTTTTCATATCAAAAATGCATAGCGTCTAATATAGCTATCTCAGTTCAGTCGCTCAGTCGTCTCTGACTCCTTGTGACCCCATGGACTGAAGCACGCCAGGCCTCCCTGTCCATCACCAACTCCCGGAGTTTACCGAAACTCATCTCCATTGAGTCAGTGATACCATCCAACCATCTCATCCTCTGTCATCCCCTTCTCCCGCCTTCAATCTTTCCCAGCATCAGAGTCTTTTCCAATGAGTGAGCTCTTCGCATCAGGTGACCAAAGTATTTGAGTTTCAGCTTCAACATCAGTCCTTCCAGTGAACACTCAGGACTGATCTCCTTTATAGCTATAGTCAAGGTCTGATCATTGTGAACACATTCAGGATTTTGAAAACATTTTTAACATTTATTTTCAATAATTATCAATTTTCTACCTCATATAAGAGTTGGATTTTCAGAAAGTCTAATATCTGTGAACTGTTTCAAGTTTTATGAGATAATTGATCACATCAAACACTGATAAAGATCCCTCCTTCCTTAAAAAAAAAAAAAAAACCTCTGGAAATGACTGAAATCTTTTATGCTCAGGCAAGATTTCAATAGTTTATTAAAATTCAATTATTCTCAAAGTATTTTCATTGTGATTTTTAGAAGTATTTATGTTTTATATCAATTACCAAGAAATTCTCATTTCAAATCGAAAGGCCCCATTCTAAGAGATCAGGTCATTTTTATAATAGTATGTATTGACCATGATGAAGGATACAAATGGCTCAGGGTCTGAATTCTCCTTGGCGCAGAGATGCTCTCTCAAACCAACTAACTTTTCTGAGCCTTCATTTCCAGTTTAAGTGTACAATGCAGTATAACCGGGGCAGAAGGAAATCGTGAGACCACCAAAATCCCACTGGTGCCCACGTTCTGGCCCACAGCTTCTGTCTTCCCTCCAGGAGGGCAAGCTTCATGCTCCTGTTACATGGCCCCTGCTCCAGATCACCTTGGTTCTGAAACACCCTCACCACGACCCCCTGACTTGCTATGAAACAACCCTGAGAATTTTACCATTTAATGGCCAAAATGATGGCTACTGCAAGCAGAATTGAAGGCTGATGAAACCAAGAAAGCATTTAGCATTTCAATGAGCTTTAACTCAGGGGGACTGAAGGGACAATTTGAAGCTTCCTGGTAGGCTGGCAGAAACGGCATTTGAGGAAGATACGTTTTTGTTATTGTTGTGTAGTTGCTCAGTTGTGTCCAGCTCTTTGTGACTGCATGGGCTGCAGCACGCCAGGCTTCCCTGTCCTTCACCATCTCCCGCAGTTTGCTCAAATTCATGTTCACTGAGTCAGTGATGTCATCCAACCAACTCATCTTCTGTTGCCCCCTTCCCCTCCACCCTTCAATCTTTCCCAGCATCAGGATATTTTCCAGTGAGCTGGCTCTTTGCATTAGGTAGCCAAAGTATTAGAGCTTCAGCATCAGTCCTTCCAATGAACAGTCAAGGCTGATTTTCTTTAGGATTGACTGCTCTGATTTCTTTGCTGTCCAAAGGACTCTCAAGAGTCTTCTCCAGCACCAAAGCTTGAAAGGGAGGTCTTCTATTGTCCATTAAATAGCCCCAAGTAGACAGTTATATATGTCCCACATAGGTAGGAATGGTTCCTAATGAGTGAGTAGGTGAAAAAGTTCATTTTATACCAAAATGCTACAGCTGAATCAATCCAATGGCATGCACTTTGAGGTGTTTTCTAGAAGTTTTCTAGTAATAAGAGGTCAAACATTTACTCTCTGTTGTCTGGCCTCTGGGTCAAAGAGTTAATATCCTCCATACCACTGGCCAGAGGAAGCTAGGGAACAAATGACTCAGAGTAGGGAAATGCTTTTCAAGAGTCTTTTCAAATGAGTTAGCTCTTCGCATCAGGTGGCCAAAATATTGGAGTTTCAGCTTCAACATGAGTCCTAACAATGAACACCCAGGACTGATCTCCTTCAGGATGGACTGGTTGGATCTCCTTGCAGTCCAAGGGACTCTCAAGAGTCTTCTCCAACACCACAGTTCAAAAGCATCAATTCTTCGGTGCTCAGCTTTATTTATAATCCAACTCTCACATCCATACATGACCACTGGAAAAACCAAAGCTTTGACTATCCTCACTGAAACTTGAAACGGTCTCTTTTTCAACCTGGAAATGTGCTTAAGTAGGTTTCTATAATGAACTCCAGACCTAACTAAATATGTATCAATGTAGCTTTTCTCCAGATTCAGTATTTTTCAAAGTTTCCTAAATGATTCTTCACTAAACCAAGTTAGAAACCGACTGCTCATCTAATGGGCTGTCTCTTGATGGACCAACAAATGTCCTCGTCACAACATGGGAGTCAGATACAAGTCGAAGGATTGAGAATGTCGAAGCCAGATTGTTACCCTGCCAGGAAGACAAGAGAGTGAGAGACTAGCCAACTAGAAGTGCCCAGGCCGGAAGCACTTTGAATGATTGCTCCAAACCTGTCTGCAAGCAGCGTGCCAGAGTTTAAGAGCGAGGACAATGTGGTTACTTTCTTAAAGTTGTTCTCCTGGTACTCTGAATATACACTTTGAAAATGATCATTTAGAGCTTTTTCCATTTTCAACCTTCTTCATGACCACGATAATCACGATGGTGTGATCACTCACCTAGAGCCAGACATCCTGGAATGTGAAGTCAAGTAGGCCTTAGAAAGTATCACTAGGAACAACGCTAGTGGAGGTGATGGAATTCCAGTAAATTAAAGTAAACAAAAATCACCCTCAGGCTTCTCAGGTCTGAATCACTAACGGAGAGGACGGGGCCACAGGAGCCAAGAATGTTTTAGCTGTTTTCTTTCATTTCTGTGTTAAAGCAAGATTATGTGAAGAATGATGAATAAAGTTGGATAAAGGAACAACTGTGGGTAGGTAATCCTATGTCTTTAGACCTTGTCTTGTGTATCCACTTATCTATCCAGAGACCCTTTGAGAGAAGAATATACAATTAAAATTTAACATTTATCCAAAAGATTTAACACATTTTAGGTAAAAAAAAAAAATCAATAAAATAAAAATAAAACAGTTTCCAAACTTTCATTTAATCACGTGCTTTAGACACTTAACATCTGAAACACAACACTGAAGACCACTAACCAACGTGTGCCCGGGAAATACTGACAGGGGAGGCAGAGAATGACAAAATCATTTTCTTTCTGTTACTCTTGAAAATTCCACCTGTGGAGGGGGCAGGAAAGTGACATTAAATATAATGCTGAATCACCTGGTAACCTAGTTTACTTGATAATTGCTACAGGATTTCCTTCCAGGCTCTGCCTTTCACGAGGGTACTGTTTATCACCCAACATCTTGTACAGCTTCATGAAATACATTATGATCATAGAAAACAATCACATTCTGAGGTGTGTTGGTATGTTTCTAGCGTAGTGATTTCTGTGAAGATGTGTCTTTTCAACTAATTCTACCAGGTAAGTATCCCTATCAGTTTATATAGCATGAAAATGAAATTTGAAGACCTATGACAATGCACAGCAGACCACAGCTATGAGCTGAATTTAATTTTGCAGCTTAGCTTCATTTTAAAATTCTACTGTGACATATTTAGCTAGAGAAAGATATCAAATCCAACTCTTGTGTATTTAATTATAATTCAACTCAATGTGGCATTACTTCATGTGACCTTAAAATGCTGGATATGCAACTTCTGATGTAGGGCTATATTTTAACTGTGAGGATTCAATCTGAATGGTTATTATTTTTTCAGGTAATTTATTTTTTACTGTCCTGGTTTCTATAATTCCTGATTTTATTGAAACAGCAAATCTTCTCCAAAAAGAATAACTGTTCAGCCCGTAATGTTATACACTGAAATTGGATCCTACACTTTTTCTGAATCTGTAGTATTCAAAAGAGTCTAGACGGATGGTTATCCATGTGTTTATGTTAGAACATTGTCTAAGCAAAAGAATCACTATTAGTCACCAGTCAGGTGGACACTGGTGCCCTCATTCAGGCAGCTGGTCCCTCGGGTGTGCAGAGAGCTCAGTTTCCTGATGGGAGAATGGGGTTCCCACCCAAAGACAGCAGGCAGTGTGGTGCCTCCACCAGCACAAAGCTGGCTTCGTCCTAATGACTGCAGTGTACAATTCTGATTTACACTTGAAGGATGGAGCAAAATGTGTTCTCTAGGTTTAACTGAATGAATCCTCCCACAGCAAATGCTTTCCAATGCTTCCTGCACAGAAGCTGCAAAACCTAAACCAGCAGTAAGAACGCAAGCAGGGCTGAACAGCGAAGAAATGAGAGAGCTATCACCTTATCTCGTACGTTCTATTCTTGTCCTGCATTATGAGGTCAAAATAAAAAGAGTTGACATTTTCCATTTGAAACGATAAATAAAATGCTGATTATCTGAAATATCGATTCATATTTTCCCCCGTCAATGATAAATCTTTCTCTAAAGGGATAAAGTACCTGGTGACTTTGGATAATAATTGGATGAAGGCACTGCTATTAGCAAAGCTTTTAAAAGCTAAGCATTCAGAACACGAAAATAAACTTCGACAAAATTTTCTTAGTATTCAGGTAAGCATCACATGATCCAAAAGCTTTGCACGTTAAGAGAACATTTTTCGTATGGCAACAAAAGTGGCTGGAATGAGGACCTCCCTGGTGATGTGCTGGGTAAGAATCTGCCTACCAATGCAGGGGACGTGGGTCGGATCCCTGGTTCGGGAAGATCCCACTTTCCTCGGAGCAACTGAGCCTGTGCGACACAACCGCTGAGCCCCGACTCTACAGCCCGAGGGCTGTAACTACTGAGCCTCTGGGCCGCAACAACTGCAGCACGCGCATCCTACAGCCTGCGCCCTGCAACGAGAGCTGCCACGGCAGCGAGAAGGCCCCTGCCACAGCCAAGAGCAGCCCGCTCGGGCAGTCAGAAAACCCCCATGCAAGAGCCATGAAGACACGCACAGCCAGAAATAAGTAATAACCAAGCGAGTAAAGTTACTTTTGAAAAGTGGTTGAAATCATACACAGAGAATGATATGGCAATAGATTGGTACACGATTGTTAAAGACTGGTACACATTTGTTAAAAATTGATTACTGAAAGATGCAGAGAAATTGTTACTGAAGACGTGAGGAAGCAGGTATCAGAATGCATACAGTAAAGATTTGCTGTAATGCTGGATACACGTTTCTCCCATGTGCCAACTTAACAGTGGTTTTTTTTCTGTTCGCTCCCAATAATGAAGATGACAAATGAAGCCAATAAGTAAAGTTTTATGGTCTCAATATACACACTTTCTTGAATTAGAAAATATTATTTGATGGTTATGTGGGATGACTTAACCACTAATGGGGTGGCTATCTTGATTAGATTAAAAAGAAAAAACACTCAAGCAGAATGGTTAGAGAAAGGAAAATTCATTCAACACATGATTTATGGGTAAGGTGTTGAGGAAAGAAGTTGAAGCCAGAGGTAAAAGGCACTGAAGGTGTCACTGATATACTTCCTCCTATAAAAACAAGACTCCTCTACTGTGGCAGACTTTCCACAACACTTAGTTGAAATATGGAGTGGTCGTGAAACTTATCTGTAACACAGTCTCACTGTTTAACTCATAGTACAAACTTTAGAAGTACTGTGAAACTTAAACAGTTTCTCATTTTGCTTCTAATAAATTTGTGAATCTTTTCTACATCTTCAGATGGTATAGATGATGCACTGAACGATTTCAGGGGAGTACCATTTACATGACTTACAATTTGTAGATTTATATTTCTTTATTCCCCCTCAAATTTCGAATTGGTAGCAAAGTCTTGAGAAAGGGGAATTTTAATAATATATACATATGTATATATATGTGAAAATGCCACACAGGATAGTGGCTGGCTTGATTTTTGCTGTATCACATGGCTACCAGAGGAAAAAAAAATCTAGTAGATATTTTAGAAAAAAATAAAGTTCTCTATTTTATTAGGGTTATGCAATTTTTTACCAGGCACAAAAATATCTCACCCTATTTTTTTTTTTGAAGCAACTTGGGTTTTATAGAGAACATTCTGAAAACAGAGGTTTGGAAGTGTTTTCATTTCTTTATTGCTTTCTTAAAAAAAAAATGGTATCATAAATAAAGTCATATCTGCACACTTGAACATAGTTGGAATTAAAATGCATTCTGTTTAAAAATTATTCACATGAGGCGTTTCAGTGAGTTTTGAACCTATTTAGTTAAAAATGTAATAATGACCCACCTTCTAGAACTGCTTGATATCAATAAAGAAATGTACTACACACATTTGAAGAAAAAAATCTTTGTCTAGTTAGTGAATGCAATTCAAACATTAAAACTGTGACTCCATAGGCAGCCTGGTGGCTCAGACAGCAAAAAAAATTCTGCCTACAATGCACGTGACCCAGGTTTGATCCCTAGGTCAGAAAGATCCTCTGGAAAAGGAAATGGCAACCCACTCCGGTATTCTTGCCGAGAGAATCCCATGGACAGGGAAGCCTGGTGGGTTACAGTCCATGAGGTCACAAAGAATTGGACACAACTGAGCGACTAACACTTTCATTTTTGTGACCACAATATGTGTGTTAAAACATTCACCCAATCTGACCTCAATCTCTTTTTCCCCTCAAACGGCTGAATCCTCTGTCCCTCTCTTCAAGGTCACATTACAGAGCAACGGTTTTCAATCCCTAGTAGTTGCTGTGGCCCCAGCAGGATCAACTGAATTAGCCTATCTAAAGTAAAGCGTGGGTACCTGTATTTACAGTTTCTTCCCAGTTGATTCTGAAGCACAGAGAGCATCTGGCTTAGTCTTGTCACTACCAGTAACTGGGCATAGTCTCCAGAATCCCCAAGCATGCTATGATCACCATCTTCTACTCTCAGATCAACCCGTTTAGTAATCTCACTTGAATAATTCTTCAGCCTCTTCAGATCCTTCAGTCCACTGACCCTATCAACTTTCCATTATTCGTGACTCTTCATGTTTGTGTTACCTCCTTATCCAATTTAGATTTCAAGTTTCCTCAGTCCATTTGGTGAATTTTTCTTCTTCATAGTTTGTGGGCAAACTCCCAAAAGGGGATGACTGTAGTTCACCTCGTACTCTGTGATTGCCTCTGAAGTTAATCTCGGGCAGACAAAAATTCACATTCTTACCCACTGGTCTGAATTTAAACATATTTGCCAAAACCATGGAAGACTGGAAGAGGAAAAAAAAATAAAGACATAGAGATATGGAAATCTTGTTTAAAAAATATATTACTAGGTAAAAAGAAACCCAACACAACAATGACAAGGTCAGAGACTTAGAGAAGCATGATATTTAAATGTCCCAGAAGAGAGTTTCAGAATGGAAGGATGGACAAAATGATCACATTCTGGAAAAAAAAGAGAGGGAGAGAAATGGAGACCTATGTTTACACAAAACTCTGCACATTAAAGTCTTACAGGAGTTCTAGTCATAACTGTCAGGAATTGGAGACATCTAAGTACCCTTCAAGGAGTAAATGCTCACACAGTGGGGTTTGTATACAATGAGCCCTACTGAGTGCTGGCAGGGACCAGCTATGCAAACACACAAGGACGTGGGTGGATCTCAAAGGCATCATGCTGAATACAGGAAGCAAGTCTTGACAGTTCCCTCCTATACTGTTCTCCTCCTGCAGCAAAGTCAAAAAGGCAGCTGCAGGAATGGACAGCAGACCCATGGTGCTGGGAGAGAGGGGCCCAGCAGGGGCTGATTATGAAGGGAGAATGCCAGGAATGTGAGGTGAGGAAGCCTTCTGAATCCTGGTTACGGAGGTAGGCCCACTAATTTACCCATGGGTTAGATTCAACTCCATGTCAACAAAATACCACAAAAAACTAACGTCAAACTGTAAGACCATTAAAAAAAATCGTGCTGAGAAAATGCATTCATTAAGGGTAAGACTTCATTATTCAGAACTTGAAGGAAATAGTGCAAAATGTTTAGGAGAATCTAGGGCTGATGAAAAATAACTTCCAATTATCTGTAATGTCTTTAAAAATCTTTTTAAAGGATTTATATGTTATTTGCAAAGAAGGATAAAAAATGTAGTGAATTTTTTAAACAAACAAACAAAAATACACGTAATAATTCAGGGTATATTCCAAGTGACATGTATCTGGAGAGCAGCTGGGTCCTGGGGCCCCTCCATCCTCGGGCCTGTGGGTCAGAGCAGCTCTTATTCCCGCTCTCCAGACCCCACTTCTATTATCCTGCCATCTCCCCCATGTGACTCGCGAGCAGTGAAATGATTCATACATTCGAGCCTTATGAAAGTCAGTTCTTATTTCACAGTATTCTGAGACACTTCTTATCTTCCTTCCTATTTTTTTTCAAAAGGCTTTCTTTCCTCCTAAGAAGCTATTTCTCAAAACCAGATTTATTCCTGAAAGAATCCCTCTTCTCATTACAATCTCATCTTAGCTGGCAAACTTCTGTTCTTTCCTTTGGCATGAAGGAGAGCTGAATCCATCTCAGCTCTGGACATGGCAGCCTGGGGTCTTGGCATCTCATGGCATTTACCCTTGGTAAATGGTATACAGCTTCCAAACATCCCAGGCTTTGGGGTTCACTGAGATGATGGTCAAGCATTTAGAACATTTAGGAGGAAAAAAAAATATCAAAATGTTTGGGAACTGGATCATTTTTTTAAAAGACAAAGAATACATAATTTAATTCAAAGTAGAATTCGGCAAAGAAGAAGTTTGAGTAAGTAAGGTTATTTGTATAAAGAGACTCTGGACTTTCTGTTTTCAACTGGAATACTTGAAATAAAGGGTTTCTGCATTCTACCATGAAGAATATAATCTGTCCTTGGGGCAGATTCCTGGATTTGTTTTGGCTTTCTTTTTCTGCAAAAGACCACTACAGAGGGTGTTTTTAAGTCATAGTGATTAAGGCAAGTCCCTATATATTGCTTTTTAAAATGCCCCAAATGGAGGCAAAGTTACAAATAAATACATTTCAGACTGAACTAGTTCTACTCACAATAGTGACTCTAATAAATAAACAGTAAGATTTTCAGCTCCTTATGACAGTATAAACAGATTTGTCTTATTTCTCTACCCGTCCCATATAAGTGTTCTGGTAACCTGATTGGCTTTCCTTCCCCAGATGGTTCAGAGACCCAATTTCCTTGGATCATAGGACTTCACCAACCCCTGGGTTTTCAGTTCTCTCCTCCCAGCCAACAGAAGGAAAAGGCAGAGAGGAGAAGTCATACTTCCTGCTATACTAGCCAAGAAGGGACTTGGAATATGTCTACTCACATTGCATGGACTTCACCCTGAATTTGTCCCCTGTTTCCATCTACGTGGGGGCCTGGGGAGTGTAGCCTCTGGCTCACAGATAAGTAACCATATGGCTGCACCACAAATGCTGTTCTTTTAGAGGTCAGCGCCATTGTGCAGTGCACCCTTTGGACATCTGTACAGGGCGACCCGGTGTTGTATCCAGTCTTTAGAAGTTAGGTTTCTTTCTACAAAAGCTGGTATTTATTACCAAAGAGAAAAAATGGGTTAATCCCAAGTGAGTT
This sequence comes from Oreotragus oreotragus, assembly GCA_006410675.1. Taxonomy (NCBI): domain Eukaryota; kingdom Metazoa; phylum Chordata; class Mammalia; order Artiodactyla; family Bovidae; genus Oreotragus; species Oreotragus oreotragus. The sequence goes on from SJYX01019452.1 coordinate 170,496, forward strand.
GCACCTCAGAGGAGAGGACTGAGAAATTCTTCTCCTTCTGGGACCAGGGAAGCACAGAGTCCTAGACTCTGGGACGGTGACACACTGTAGAGATCCACTGAGATGGAGTAGATAGGCCTTCCACACCTGGAGGCCAGCATGCGCTAGGCAAGGATTCTGAGATCAGGCAAGACCTGGCAGTTACAGGCAGCTTCAAGAGGGAGGTGTTCGGTGCTTACTCGTGTCTGACTCTGGGATTCCATGAACGGTAGCCAGCAGGTTCCTCTGCTGGTTATTTTTCCTGTATAACTTCTACTATCTCTAAGAATTTGGTCGAGTCTTGTAAAAGTTAGAACTTCTTCTTTTGGCTATGAGGTGAGAAAATTGGGAAAGCTTCAAGAGGGAGGTGTTCGGTGCTTACTCGTGTCTGACTCTGGGATTCCATGAACGGTAGCCAGCAGGTTCCTCTGCTGGTTATTTTTCCTGTATAACTTCTACTATCTCTAAGAATTTGGAAGAGTCTTGTAAAAGTTAGAACTTCTTCTTTTGGCTATGAGGTGAGAAAATTGGGAACATGGCACAAGCTGGGGTCATCTGAGCTGGTCACCAGCAAAAACACAACAATGCCCAGGGGAGCAGCAGGTACCATCACCAGGGCAGAGGCCAGAGCACGACAGCAAGCTGAGACGCCTGCAGCAGAAGAAGCCCACGCATCCGGCTGTGGATGTGCCTGTGGCAGAGCCTGGAAAACGGGGACACTGACTCCACCAAGCCCACAAGACGTTTGTGTTTGGGTGATTTGGAATAAAAGTGAAACATGCGAATTATATTGCCATGCGTAGGTGATCAAGATAAAACAGGGGCGCATACATATTATTTTTTAAATACTCTTAAACACGGTGAAATTTTTAAAAGTGACAACATACCCTCACATGAGAGTTTTGTTCTGGGTGAGAAAGGAGAAAACAAGGTCCAAATACAGCGATTCATACATGTGTGTAAGTCACTTCAGTCGGGTCTGACTCTTTGCGACTCTATGGACCATACACCTCCAGGCTCTTCTACCCATGGGACTCTCCAGGCAAGACTACTGGAGTGGGTTGCCATGCCCTCCTCCAGGGGATCTTCCTGACCCAGGGATCGAGCCTGCATCGCCTGCATTGGCAGGTGAGTCCTTTACCACTAGCACCACCTGGGAAGCCCTTATACACATTACATGTTGAGAAGAGTAAGCCGAGGCTCACATGGTGGTGAAGCATGCCCAGAGGGTGTATGTAAACCCCGGGAAGACGGTGAGGAAGGGCCGGGGCCCTTTCAGACTTAACGTGGTCCTAACAGAGATGAGTGAACAAACGTCGTAACCCTTGTCTTTCCTCCTAGGTCTCTGTACCTGGAACATAAGTCCTGCTCAGGGATTTCCCCAGAAAGGTCTGTCTTACTCTGTTCCAAGCTCTGTTGATTCACTCGCGGAACCTAATCCTAAATCCCAAGAAATGGATCCACAAGACAATAGGGAAATGAGGACTTTTAGTTTCCAGTAGTGCTTACTCCCCATGATGCTGTTTCACGGGAAACTCAGCTCCATCTCCCATTTCTCAGCCTCCAAGGTCTTAGAACAATCACGTCTTCCACCGGAGGACACTGCCAACCAGGATAGCAGATAGCAGTCAGAATGTACCTTTATGGCAGAAAATGAAGTGATGCCTATGATCTATGGCGGGTATTTCTCAATATAGCCCAGGGGAGATTTCACTCGTGCTACAAAGTAAGAAATAACAGCAATAACAATCACCACTGTAATAGGACATTTTAGAGGGGCATTCTTTTAAAAGCTTCTAAAATGCTACTGGGAGAGTTTTATTGCTGCGCCGAGTCAGAACTCAACCATGTTTAAAAGCGAGGGGCCAGGGTGGGATGGCGGTGGGCCCGGAAGTGCCACAGGTCAGCCCTGGCTCTGCAGTCTCTCTTTGTTGACAGTATCACCAACTGAGCTCACGGACGCCCCAAGGAGACACAAGGCACAGCCTGCGCTGTTCAAAACAATCTTACGATAAAAGCGACTTTCCTTTTAAAACCAAACAGCACTTTCTGTAATGAGAGGTTAAAGCTAAGACACCAGTGGGTACTGCCAGCTTCTCTTTATTTCCTCCAATTTCCTGTTGCTCTGGGTAGGAATGAAAATTGAATATCAAAGATAAGAACTAGGGTTATTTTGCTGGATACCTATTCTAAACATGAGGCTCCGAGGTCTTATGAGCAGGAGCAATTCTTCAGAAAGTATGGAAAGTTGGTTCTCAGAACGTCCTCCAAGCCTCAGCTTTTGCTCAGCATATCTAATCACTAAAACATTCCTACCGAATGTTCCAGGACCCAAAATTGCAGCCAAACTACAAGATGGCTCTGTAGGAGGGGGGTGGGGGCACGCGTATCTGCAGGGGGGAGACAGAGGTATCTTGACTCCGACATAATCTGGGGTTTTCAGAGGTAAAAGCCTTAAAACTGTGTGAGCCACCTACAGAGAAAGCAGTTAGATCTAATTATAGCTCTTAATAGAGAGAATTGGCTGCTTTGAGAAAAGCAAGCATGTAGGTTAAGAGCACTGTAAATCTTGAGAGATTCATGCCATCACCGGCTTCTTAAGAGTGATGCCCTTGTGTAGTCTTGTAGAGTCTTCTTGAAAGTGGATGGTTTACAAATTTCCAGTGTATTTTCTGTATATCTCAACAGGCGCTTGGGTGACCTTTCTATCTTATAAAGGAGCAGATATTTTAGAGTTTGAAATAAGGCAAACAGTCCCCAAAGCTGTTATTACAAGTCTTCATCTTTTCCCAGTGCTTGTATCTCCATATTATTAAAATAATGGCAATTCAGTGAAAAGCAAAGACGTCACTTTTCTGACAAAGGCTCTTATAGTCAAAGCTATGGTATTTTTAGTAGTCATGGACAGATGTTTTAGTTGGACCATAAAGAAAGCTGAGCACCAAAAAAATCAGTGCTTTCAAAATGTGGTGCTGGAGGCAATGCTTGAGAGTCTCTTGGACTATAGGGAGATCAAACCAGTTCATCCTAAAGGAAATCAACCCTGAATATGCATTAAAAGGACTGATGCTGAAGCTGAGGCTCCAATACATTGGCCACCTAATACAAAAAGCCAACTCATTGGAAAAAAAACCCTGATGCTGGGAAAGATTGAATACAAAAGGAGAAGGGGCAGCAGAGGATGAGATGGTTGGATGGCTTCACCAATTCAGTGGACATGAACTTGGGCAAACTCTAAGAGACAATGAAGGGCAGGGAAGCCTGGCCTCCTGCAGGCCAAGGGGTTGCAAAGAGTTGGACATGCCTTAGTGACTGAACAACAATTTAGTGAAACTGGTCATCTGTTAAAGGCTCTAGAAAACATATCTCATGAGAGATACCAACAATTTATTTTAAATGTGCTTAATAAAGAATTACTTCTATATTCCCCTTTTATAGTATTAAAGCAAAACCTGCTTTCAGTAAGTTCAGTCAAGCAAAGGTAGAGTGAGTCCCAATCATCAGGATTTTATGAGTAACTGGAAAGTAGAGCTCATATAAGACTGTATAATATGAACGCATCAATGATTGATTTAGCTGGTTAAAGCACAGAACTTATGAGATTTGGTCATTGGTTTATAGCCCCATGTCATCCACTTGGCTTTGTTCTCATTAGGAAGCAAAATATTGCATAGATCAGTGGTCCTCAGACTTTTTGGCATCAGAGACCACGTTTGTGGAAGACAGTTTTTCCATGGACCCAGAGTGGGCAGAAGTTGGGGGGTGGTTTGGGAATGATTCTCAGAAGAAGCCTGCAGCCCACATCCCTTGCAAGCACAGCTCATGGTAGAGTTCATGCTGCTCTGAGAATCTAAACCCACTGCTGATCTGACAGGAGGTCAGGGGGTCATAAAAGTGATGGGGGGTGGCGGTAAATACCCTCCCTATCACCTCCTTCTGTGTGGTCCAGTTCCAAACAGACCACAGACCAGTACCTGTCCATGCTCTAGGAACTGGGGACTCTGGCCACAGATGGAGTATGTGGATAATAAAGAGGATATGGTTTAAAAGAGATACTGGGCTTAAACCTCATATACTGTCTGCATCCTCACATTATCTGTGTTCATGTGGAAGGAATGGGGGGTTTACTGTGTGTGTGACCATGGGCAAGTTGCTGATCTTACCTGATCACCAGTTTCCATTTGTGAAACACATACTACCATCAGCAGGCTCTATGAGGACTAAATACTAAAATGTCTTTAACATGCAGAGCTTAGGGCTCAGCAATAATAACTCAACCAAAATACAATTAGGGTCACGAGCATGACCGACCACGGTCACAGACAAGTAAGAAATACTGGTTTGGAGTTTCAAAGGAGCCTACTGTGCTGATTCTAAGACTTGCTTGCGATACCTCGTGCCTTTCTCCTCGAAGAAAGAACCATGTGAGTTATCTTGGCATTGGTAAACTCTTCAGCACGCTGCTTGGCACAAAGAACACGCTACATTATTTCTGAATAAACAAACATCGAGTTGAAAGCTATATTCATTATGCAAGCTACTTGCATCCCAGCTAAGCCCAACAGACTCCTGAACTGACTGTTGCAAATGGAAAGGCTTTCACTCTGCTCTCAGACGGAAAGTTCCAAACCTTGGAGACACCTGACACAACCCACTGTATTCATCCACTGCACAACACAGCCTATAACCCCCTCCCCAACATCGGCCCCACCATCAGATGGTTGGAAATCTTTTGGTGGCCACTGCCCAGTGCCTTCCCTACGTGGCCCTTTCCTTCAACCAGTCACTGCTCCCATTCGACCCGTCCTACTTTACTACAACACTATGGTATTCTAACTATCCTGGTTAGCTCCAATTCAGGCTAGAAATGATAAAACATTATTCTTCTTCAATCATAGCTGCAAGAACAACCATACTTTCTCAAAAATTTCAATAGAGTTCCACTTCTTTCTAAAGTGAAACCAACCCATCAGGATAGATCCAAAGCTAGCCTCAATATGGCACCCATCTTCCTCTACAAGACTCATTGCTTACTTGGGCCTTGCTTGGAGGGGCTTCCCCGATAGCCCCAGTGGTAAAGAATCTACCTGCAATGCAGGAGACACAGGAGATGCAGGTTCAATTTCTGGGTCGCGATGATCTTCTAGAGGAGAAAATGGCAACCCACTCTTGTATTCTTGCCTGACAAATCCTATGGATAGAGGAGCCTGGCGCGCTACAGCACAAAGGGTCGGACATGACTGAGCATGAGCATGGCCTTGACAGGACCTGAACCATCTTAAAAACTTGTTTTTTCCAAATCTTTCTTTGCTCATGCGTTTCTCTGTACCTGGAACATGCACTCCTCCATACCTTCACCGCTGAAATTCTTTCCGTTTTGGCGTTACTAGTGAAATGACGCTTTCTCCATGACACCTTTTGCAAACCAACTACTCACTGTTCTTAGAGATCTCTAATATGTGCATGAGGACATCACTGTCAATGTCTAACTTGCTACATTGTCTTAATCATTTTCAAATTATTATTTACAAGCATTAAAATGGTAGGAATATTGGTTAAATGTGTCTTGTTATTTATAACTCTATTCATTTAATGCTGAGATTGTTTTGTTCTGTCCTCAAAATTTAATGATGTGCTCATTACACCAAGTCTGACATGGTGAATTTGAAGCGACTCCAAGTTCTGAGGTAGAAACAGATGTTGTCTTGGAGATTCACATCTCACTCTATGTATTCTATACAGCACTTACTTGGTGCTTTATAAAAATCTTTTTATTGATTTTTCTTACATTTGGTTGCCTTCATGAACGGGGGGGAAAAGTTTTAGTAAAAATATAGCTGAAAAGAATATGAGAGAAATGGTAATATAAACCCTCACGGTTAACAGCCACAGCAGGAAAATTCAAAATTAAATTCCAACCCTAGCTATTAAACACCTTGATCAAACCTCCCTCCAATATCACTGAGCCAGGCAATTTTTCTCTTTTTCCCCACTGATTCGGAGTCAGCAAGAGAGAGGTGAGTGGCTGGCAAAAGAAAATGAATACAGTCTGTAACACTGGTCTCGGGGAGCTGGAGCTTGCTAATTGTGGCCTGACCTGCCTGCACTCTGAGGATATTAATAATGTTGCGAGCCTCCAACACAAAACTGCTACACCACCTGGAGACCTGCGTCCTCAATTTAGCTCCTGGGGTTAATGAGATCGCCCAGCTAATCTCTCATTACGCTCTGCCCCGGCTGTAGTTAGCTGTGGTGCCTACTTGCGCCTCAATAAATATTTGTTAAGCAAATAAGGCGGCGGAGGATGAGATGGTTAGATAGCATCACCGACTCAACGGACATGAACTTGAGCAAACTCTGAGAGATGGCGGAGGACCGGGAAGCCTGGTGTGCTGCAGTCCGTGGGGTCGCGAAGAGTCGGCACGAACAAGAACAAGCAGACAACTGAATAAACGATTGAGTGAATAAATGAATAAATAAGGGAACGGGGTCTGAGGGGAGGCTTTCTGAAGAGGCTGAGTACCGGAGGGCAAGCAAGGGCTATCCAGATGCAGGCGCTTGGAAGGCCCTTAAGGGCATTTAGGCAGTCACTGATGCAAACTGAATGAGTGCAGCAAGGGGCTGGAAGGCACTGGGTCAGGAGTAGGAAGGAAGATCCACTCAGCAGGCCTGAAGATTACAGAGGAGACGAAGCAGGTCAGGTATAATGAGATACAGTGATAAGTGAGGAATCACACAGGACCAGATGGTTGGAGGGCATCACTGGCTCGATGGACACGAATTTCAGCGAGTTCTGGGAGCTGGTGATGGCCAAGGAGGCCTGGCAGGCTGCAGTCCATGGGCTCGCAAAGAGTTGGACATGACTGAGCGACTGAACTGGACTGAACTGTCCCATATGTCGCAACAGATAACTGCAACATGACATACAAAAATTATTCAGGGGGCTAATATATTCTTATTTTCACAGGGCCAAGCCTTTATATATGCTTTTATAAGATGGGGAATCATTTTTATTATTACATCTCTTGCCTTTCTGGTTCAAGGTTCACACTCCCCTGCCCCGCCCCGACCCCATATCTCAATTTTTGAAACTGCAATTAAATTTGGAACAACAGAAGAAAACGCTCCACAGGATTTATTTTCTGGTCAAGTTTCCACGCGATACAGTGTTTGGAGAATTGGTTGGAAATCTGTTTTTGCTCTGGAAGGAGGGAGCAGTCAGCATGCAACAGTGCTAGCTGCCCGGGAAAGGCATCTGGGGCAACCTCCCTCCTCCGGGACAACTGAAGCAGAAAACAGCATGATCCCGACAGTCCAGTCAACAGCAGACGATTCTCTGTTTGGAGGATTCCCGGTCCGTCCACTTTTCTTCTCTATGGGAATGTTTGACATTATCACTGTCCTGAACCTTTGACCTAGGAAGAGGATAAACAGCTGCTAGCAGTGCCAATGGTGTGGCGGCTCACAGTCTCCTCTTGTTGAGGCTGAAGTTAACACACGCTGTGTTCGTTCCGACCTGCAGCATCCTGGAGCCCCAAAGCCCGAGTCTCTTACCTAAATTTATAAGCGAGGAATACAACGAAGCACCGTGCCGAAAGGGCAGCGGCTACTCCATGATTATTCTCCCTGATCATCCCTCCCACTCAGCTGCCCTTCTTCCTTTCCAGCTGTGTTATCACCTTGTGAATGCCTACGTTAAGTCTCCGTCAGAATCCAAAGGTCTAAACCAAGGTTCTGCTGTGAAGAATTATGATCTTCATTTAGGCTCATTTTCTTTCTATAAGAGGAGAAGTATCTTTTACTGATATTGGAGAGCACAATAGTTTTATGATTAGATTAAAAAAGAAATGCAATTTAAAATGATAAACAATAGATTTAGATACTATATGTCAGTTCTTTAAATTAATTTTGCTTCCATACCACATTTTGGTTTAGACAGTACATTTCCTCCTTTATTATAACTTATGGTATTCATGGCATATGAAATATCTTCTCATTTTACAAGCAAAGATTTTCTCATCTATTCTATCTTCAAGAAAATCAAGAACAGATTTTTGACTACTGAATTTTGAAAAACTGAATGTAACAAAACAATCTAGAGCAAAACCAAGTTTTCCACAGTACAGCCAAACGCCTATGATTGACACTTTAAACTCTCTTATATATGACTCTTTTCCAGTTAAAAGGAGTCTGGAAAATTAAAATACTGCAAATGAATCACAGTGAGCAATCAGATTGTTTGGGTACAGTGAGTCCTCTGAACCACAAAAGTATTTTACTTGAAAAAAAACTGATGCTCTTGAAACTGAGTCAGGATATAAGGTAGAGAGGAAATGAGTTACAGGTTTTAGAAAATCATGACTGCATCACACCAATAATATTCATTCGCTGCTTCTGCAGACTGTGTCACATTTTCCCAATATCACTTCATCGCCGTTATTTGAGTGTGTAACTCACAGCAGCTTCCCAAGATGGATATAACCTTCATCAGGCGGATGAGGAAATAGGAGCACATGCCTTGTAATCATCACAGTCCTTGTTCCTCTAAAAGTACTGCGGTTCAAGGAGGTGATGCATGTGATTAGGAAGTGAGTGGTCTCAAGGCTAGAGTTGTTGGAGTCTTTGCTGACAGTGGGACATCAGCATCTTTTGAAATCAGGCAAAGCTGTGTGGATAGATGGAACTTGCAAAATAATTGGGTGATTTTTTAGAAAGTTTTCACGTTTCTGGATCCATAGTTAAAACATGGTATAACTGGATGAGAATTTGGAAGATCCCTCTCACTGCCCCTGGGCTTCCCTGGTGGCTCAGATGGTAAAGCGTCCGCCTGCAACGCGGGAGACCCAGGTTTGATCCCTGGCTCAGGAAGATACCCTGGAGAAGGAAATGGCAATCCACTCCAGCACTCTTGCCTGGAAAATCCCATGGACGGAGGAGCCTAATAGGCTACAGTCCATGGGATCACAAAGAGTTGGACACGACTGAGTGACTTCACTTCACTTCTCATTCCCCCCACCTTGGAACAATTTTAAGAGCACNAATCCACTCCAGCACTCTTGCCTGGAAAATCCCATGGACGGAGGAGCCTAATAGGCTACAGTCCATGGGATCACAAAGAGTTGGACACGACTGAGTGACTTCACTTCACTTCTCATTCCCCCCACCTTGGAACAATTTTAAGAGCACTGTGGCAACTGAGGCCCAATTTGTATTGAAGATGTTATACCTGTGGCTATTTAATAACTTGCATAGGAAGGAAGGTCTAGTGCAGTGACTGGGGAAAATGTCTACAACAGTTCAGATTATAATCTATGGCGAATCATAGGCTGAAGTCAAGGGCAACGAGGCTGGAAACTCTATGACTGTCCGCCTGCAGAGTCCCTTACTGGAGACTGGCAGCTGGCCGCGCAGCAGCCCTCACCACCTGCAGGCCAGGCCAGTGTGGATGGCCTTCAACCAGCAGGCGTGTCAGTGCGGCCTCAGTGATAAATGTGAACAGGGAGGCCCTGGTGAGTCAGCCACAGATCTCCCAGGTTCTGCCGCAAATGAGAGACGTCTGAAAAACGTTTGCATAAATATATTTCGCATTGCCTAAAAATGAGGCCAGATGGAGACACTGTTCAGTGCCTCCTATGATTAGAATCACAGGATGGTGTTATATGAAACCACATCTATAAAATTCATTATAAGACTTATGCCAATAGATGATGAATGCTCCCCCCGATGACTACAACTCAGGTCACTCTAGGGGAGCCTTGGGGAAAACCAAAAATAAGAGTATTGTGCTTTTATCTAATATTTACTCAGAAAGGTCCTCGTAAGAGTCTTCATAACTAACTATTTCCTGGAGAAAACTGTCCTTCTTTTGTCATCATAGCTGCGGTATGATGAGTCTTCCCATAAATGTTCTGATTTTTCAATAAAGAAATCCAACCAACAGAGAATTGTGTTTTTCACTAGAAAGTAGGATTAAAGACAATATTTATTATCTTATTTATGTATTTCCATATGCCATCATGGCATGTGCCATCTTAACAAACAAAAAATTATTCCTTAATGCCTTGCCCCTCGGGGAAGGCAATGGCACCCCACCCCAGTACTCTTGCCTGGAAAATCCAATGGACGGAGTAGCCTGGTGGGTTGCAGTCCATGGGGTCGCTAACAGTCGGACAGACTGAGCGACTTCACTTTCACTTTTCTCTTTCATGCATTGGAGAAGGAAATGGCAACCCACTCCAGTATTCTTGCCTGGAGAATCCCAGGGACGGGGGAGCCTGGTGGGTTGCCGTCTATGGGGTCACACAGAGTCGGACACGACTGAAGTGACTTAGCAGCAGCAGCAGCAGCCTTGCCCCTCTCATCAGCCTTTCCATGACATCACCTGGTTACTTTCAGTCAAATCAGAATCAACAGCTATTTCCTGAACATACCTTGTCCTTTTTTTTCTAACCGTTTATTCTTTCTTTCCAGTTATCTCCAAATATACCTTTAAGACAGGTTATTTTCCTGGCACTGTACTCTGTGTGTATTGTGGGACTGAATATGACAGGGAAGTAATATACGAAAAAATATAGACAAAATATTTTAGGTGCATTCAGAAGAAGAAACAATTGAAAGTTGAAGCTATGAAGAGAGTCTTTCTGGAATGAGTTTGGAAATAGATGGGACTTTAACTTGTTGAAATGGAAGTAAAAGCAGGTCCACTTAGAAGGAGTTGTGGAGGCAGGATGAGGTGCTCTGAGATGAGAAACACCAGTCCAGATTCTGCTGTCACTGGGTGTATGAATTGGAGACAGAAATAATATGGAATAAATTTAATAATAAAAGTCAAAAGACAATTCAGATCAGCAGCTCAAGGAATAGAGACGTAACAAATCTGATGAATTCAGAGAGAAGAAATGTTCCCCATCAGTAGTTACACTGAAGGATAAATGAAATAAGGCCGAGGGGGATAGATAAAGGTGAGAAAGAACATCAGCTCAGTTCGGCCTGCCACAGCTCTGTTCCTTGAGTGAATGAATTCTGGTCTGAATTGTCTCATGTCCTGATACTCGCATAAGAGGATATTTCAAAAGTTCAGTGAAAAGACACCTTAGATTTTTCTGACAAGGTCCACATTTTAAGTTTCCTATTCTAACATCCCATTGCTAACTTATATTGTTTTTTTGTTTTTTTTTTTGTCTATTATACAGAAACAATGGCATTCAGATAAATGATTACAATCAATGGTGAGGATCTCATTTAAACAGAGAGGAGGACGACATAAAAACGAACATATTTGTCTTGAAGCACACACTGAATGGTGAAGGTTTTCTTTACTGCATTTGGTAAATCCATCTCGGTCACAGGAAATATTCAATAACTTCATGCGCTTAAATGCAAGTAGGTATGACAGCAGAAGAAGGCAATTTTCCTCCAAGCAGTTCACTAAGAAGACTCTGAGGAGGGACCTTTTGACCCTCCTGCTGCTGCTGCTTTCGATGCTTCAGGTCAAGGCTGCAAAGCCCAGGCCTGCTGGGGAGAGAGGGACTGCCTGGGTAATGGGGCCGGCAGCCAGCCAGGTCGGCACATCAAGTGATGAATCAGAGCAAGCAGCTCAGTCACATGAAAATTCTTTTCTGAATATTGCTTTCTTTCCATTACAGAGGGCAAATTTGTCTATCTCTATTTCAGGGCAATATATAGACAGCAGGCTTTTCCTTTGACTAGGGAAAACGGAATAAAAGGAGTTTTGTATAAAATCGATTACACGTCCAAAATAACTGTATCTTTGGGAAGAGAATGGTTTAGACTCACTGGTGTGTGTCTGTGCGTGTGTGCGTGTGCATGTGTGTATACGTGCGGGCATCAGTGTGTGTGCGTGTACTGCATTTGTACTTGTCCTTCAGTATACGTGGGGAGCTGGCTGAGGATAGAGTTGGTTCCAGGGCAGGTGTGGTTTCAAAAACCTACAGATGCTCAAGTTCCATGACCACCCCCTGTTTCTACAGTTCCGCATGTGAGGATTCACACACATACACACACACACACACACACACACACACACACACACACAGGAGAGAGAGAGTCTCTGAAGAACCTGGACTAGCAGACTCATACACTTAATAAAAGCTTGAATAGGATTCCATGTTGAAAGCATATCCCCTTCCAAAAATGTTGACAGCACTTCCTGGATTCTAGTCTGAGCGTCAGGGAACGTCAGTGGTGGAGGGAGCACTTGGGAGGCAGCAGGCCTCACTTTGCTGTAGGTAGGAGACATCACAGGAGAGAGGCTGGGTCCCGCCCAAGCCCAGATCCAGATGCTATTCCTACATTCTGACTGCTCTTGGTCAGATGCTAAATACAATTTCCAGGAGCTTCTTCTGCTATTAATTTTGCGATTGATTTTATGACCTAGGGAATAATGTGAGTTATATTCAGTTTCTCTCTGAGGAGTGTAATTTTGGTTTTGTTCTTTTTTTTGTTCTTTTTTTTTTTGCCTTTAGAGACTAAACTCCTTTATTTCATTTTGGAGAGCATTATTTGTGCTGGTTCTTAAAGAATTTCAGTGGTTTAACAGAAACTTCACTGTGCTCTGCCTAAATATGGGGGAAAAGTTTCAGTGACTTTTCCACTACTTGAAAAAAAAAATAAAGGTAACAGAAGACAAGTATTGGATGGACTGTTCATTGTTAAGGTAATTGACATATCTACTATACACACTGAAAAGTCATTTCTACAAAATAACCACAGTTGCAAATGCCTAATCTTTACAAATAGACATGCAGTCTACATTTATTTTGCTCACAATTTCTATTCACTAAATCATTCATGACCATAGAATTTATTGTCATATTTTCATCTTTACCTTGGTGCTTAAAACACGGTGACGTTTTTATGTGTGTGCACTGGACAATGGCAGGATAGACATAAACGTCACGTGTCAGTGACAGGAAGTGTGAGTCAGGATGCTCTGTGAAGTTCTGTGTATTTGCTGAGGTTGAGAAGACCAAGTAATGCTTTCATTTAGCACAGGTATAACTTTAAGAATATAAAGGATTTTCTATGGAACTGAAACAGAAAACTCATCACTTGTGACATAAGTGTGAACAACAGTATTTAACCAATTTAGGTCTGAATCACCAAGGACCAGTCGAGCAAGTGAAAGTTTCAGGGACTGATCCCCGGTGGACAGACCACGCCTAGAGGATTCCTGCTCTCAGCGAATCCTCTGGATCCACCATCAGTACCTTGTTTACACAGCCCAAGTCGTCCGCTGCAAATTCTTCTGTGTTCTCTCTCTCTCTCCTCCCACACTGTCAGTTACTTAGAGTGGAAGCCTGTCTTTCAAATATTCTAAAGCACCTCCCACTCTGACAAATAAACTGTATTCTGGAGACTGAGTGAATTCTATTTGATGATAGCAGTGCAGGAAAATGGTATGAAATCATTTTGACAGGGGTTAAAAATATTTCTTTCTACAGTTTTACTACATTCTTCTATCTCAAATGATTTTAAAAATCTAACCTTTTAATTTAAAAGCCAGATTTGTATGTAATTATCACAAAAATCAGTAGAGTTCTTTTCAAAGAAAAATGTAGCAGGTCTATAATTTGCACATACAAAATGTAGCATGATTGCAGGGTGGTTTGGATCAGAACCCTTCCTAAGCTTTCAGGACATGGGATGACTCTCATCTGCTGAAAAAAGTATGTACATTTTCCTCCCTAAAAGCAGGTTTTACACTGACCAGAGGAGATCATTCCTCTGTGATAACACATTTCTATGCACACATGCAAAGTCACTTCAGTCACGTTTGACTCTTTGTGACCCCACGGACTATAGTCTGCCAGGCTCCTTTGCCCATGGGAGTCTGAAGGCAAGTATACTGGAGTGGGTAGCCATTCCCTTCTCCAGAGGATCTTGCAGACCCAGGGATGGAACTCGCAGCTCTTATGTCTCCTGCACTGCAGGTGGATTCTTTACCAATAGTGACACCTGGGAAGCCCACACATCTTTATACATATTCTGTAAAAGAGGGAACATATCATAACTACAAGGAGAGACAAGAAGGCCATCTTCAATGAACAGTTCATAAAACTACAAGAAAACAACAGAAGGGGAAAGACTAGAGATCTCTTCAAGAAAATAGGGAATGTCAAGGGAACAGTTCACTCAAAGATGGACACAATAAAGGCCAGAAATGACAGCGCCCCAGTAGATGCTAAAGAGATCAAGCAGAGATGGAAAGAATACATGTACAAAAAAAGATCTTCATGAGCCAGATTACTATGATAATATGGTCAGCCACCCAGAACCAGACATTTGGGAGTGTGAAATCAAATAGGAATCACCGCTGTTAATAAAGCTAGTGGATGTGATGGAATTCCAGTAGAGCTACTCAAAACCCTAGACGATGATGCCATCAAGGTGTTGCATTCAATATGTCAGCAAATCTGGAAGACCCAGCAGTGGCCATTGGACTGGAAAAGGTCAACTGTCACCCCAGTTCCCAAGAAGACTAGTACTAAATTATGTTCTAACCCTTAGACAATTGTACTCATCTCCCACGCTAGTAAGGTCATGCTTAAAATCTTGCATGCTAGGCTTCAGCATTATGTGAACCAAGAACTTACAGTTGTCCACTGGGTTTAGAAAAGGCAGAGGAACCAGAGATTAAAGTGCCAACATTTGCTATATCATAGAGAAAGCAACAGAATTCCAGAAAAACATCGAAGTCTGTTTCACTGACAGGGCTAAAGCCTTTGACTGTGTGGATCACAACAAACTGTGGAAAGAAAGCAGAGATGGAAAGAATACATGTACAAAAAAAGATCTTCATGAGCCAGATTACTATGATAATATGGTCAGCCACCCAGAACCAGACATTTGGGAGTGTGAAATCAAATAGGAATCACCGCTGTTAATAAAGCTAGTGGATGTGATGGAATTCCAGTAGAGCTACTCAAAACCCTAGACGATGATGCCATCAAGGTGTTGCATTCAATATGTCAGCAAATCTGGAAGACCCAGCAGTGGCCATTGGACTGGAAAAGGTCAACTGTCACCCCAATTCCCAAGAAGACTAGTACTAAATTATGTTCTAACCCTTAGACAATTGTACTCATCTCCCACGCTAGTAAGGTCATGCTTAAAATCTTGCATGCTAGGCTTCAGCATTATGTGAACCAAGAACTTACAGTTGTCCACTGGGTTTAGAAAAGGCAGAGGAACCAGAGATTAAAGTGCCAACATTTGCTATATCATAGAGAAAGCAACAGAATTCCAGAAAAACATCGAAGTCTGTTTCACTGACAGGGCTAAAGCCTTTGACTGTGTGGATCACAACAAACTGTGGAAAGTTTGTAAAGAGATGGGACTAGCAGACCATCTTACCTGTCTCCTGAGAAACATCTATGTGGGTCAAGAAGCAACAGATAGAACCCTGCATGGAACAATTGACTGGTTTAAGATCAAGAAAGGGGTACGGCAGGGCTGGCTACTGTCACCCTGTTTGTTTAATGGATATACAGAGCATAGCAGGAGAATTGTTTGGCTGGATGAGTTATAAGCTGGAATCAAGATGGGCGGGAGAAACATCAGCAAACTCAGATATGTGAATGATATCACTCTAATAGCAGAAAGTGAAGAGGAACTAAAGAGCCTCTTGAGGAGGGTGAAAGAGGAGAGTAAAAAAGCTGGCTTAAAACTAAGTATTAAAAAAAAACTAAGATCATGGCATCTGGCCCCATTACTGCATGGCAAATAGAAGGGGAAATGGTGGACAGATTTCCTCTTTCTGGATTCTAAATCACTGCAGATGTTGACTGCAGCCATGAAATCAGAAGATGATTCCTTCTTGGCAAGAAAGCTATGACAAACCTAGACGGTATGTTGAGAAGCAGAGACATTATTTTGCCAACAAAGGTCTGTATAGTCAGGCAATGGTTGTCCCAGTGGTTATGTATAGCTGTGAGACCTGGACCATGAAGAAGGCAGAGTGCCAAAGAATTGATGCCTTCAAACTATGGTGCTGGAGAAGAATCCTAAAAGTCCCTTGGACTGCAAGGAGATCAAACCAGTCAATCTTAAGGGAAATCACCCCTGAACATTCACTGGAAGAACTGATGCTGAAGCTGAAGCTCTAGTAATTTGGTCGCCTGATGTGAACAGCCGACTCATTGGAAATGTCCCTAGTGAAAGGAAAGACTGAGGGCAGAAGGAGAAGAGGGCATCAGAGGATGAGATGGCTGGATGGAATCACTGATGCAATGAACATGAACTTTGGCAAATTTTGGGAGATGCTGAGGGACAGGGAGGCCTGGTGTACTGCAGTCCATGGGATCACAAAGAGTCAGACACAACTGGGCCACTGAATAACAACAATCATAATTACGTGGTAAGTGAAATAATTAAAGTATGAATCAATGATTTAATGACTTTTATCATGGTTATATATGCAAATATTTACTGGACAATACTGAGATATTTAAATAATTTTTTTTCTGTACAGTAACAATATAGATCAGTAGCATGTATGCAGGTCAGGAAGCAACAGTTAGAACTGGACATGGAACAACAGACTGGTTCCAAATAGGAGNGGTTGGATGGCATCATGGACTCAGTGGACATGAGTTGGTTGAACTGTGGAAGTTGGTGATGGACAGGGAGGCCTGGCGTGCTGCGGATCATGGGGTCAAAGAGTCAGACACGACTGAGCGACTGAACTGAACTGATTATTAACCGTAGTTGACATGCTGAACATTACTGTGTATGTCCATTTTAGTTCTGTTAACTGTTGACTAGTTGTTCTCCGAGTGTCTGTGCAGCTCACATTCTTACCAGCTGCTCTAGGGTTTTCTACACAGGTCCCACTGACACTTAATGTCACCGACTTTAGCAGAGCTCGACCCCTGTTTCTTTTCTCCTTTTTCTCTTGTTCCTCCTCCTCTTTTCTCTTCCCTCCCTTTCTCATTTTCCCTGGCTCTCATTCTCTCTCTCTCTGTTTCTTTTTCTCTTTGTTTCCTCATCCTCTTTTGCTGTTTTTATTCATAATTTTGAAAATTTAACTTAATTTATTTTTAATAAAATAATGTTTTATTACTTAATGAAGATCAGGAAAATATCTGTCAGCAAATGAACATTTATAAAGTCATTGTAAAAGGATACTGTGTTTTCTACATCATACTTTTAAAAACCAAGGTAAAATACCCATAACATAAAAGTTAACTATTGTCAAGAGTACAGTTTAGTGGCATTTAATACATTGACAGTGTTATACAGCCACCATCTCTATCAAATTCTAAGATATCTCCATAACCCCTAAAGATATGGGTATGGGTACCCCATACTCATAAAGCAGTCACTCCCCAATTCTCCCATCTCTTAGCTCCCAGTAACCACCAATCTGATTTCTTCAGTATGGATTTACCTGTGATGGATATTGCATGTAAATGGATTCATACAGTGTGTGACCTAGTATATCTGCTTTCTTTCATTTTGCATGTCTTTGAGGTTAATCCATGGTATAGCATATGTCAGTACTTCATTCATTTTTATGGCTGAACAATGCTTTCATGCATTGGAGAAGGAAATGACAGCCCACTCCAGTGTTCTTGCCTGGAGAATCCCAGGGACGGGAGAGCCTGGTGGGCTGCCATCTCTGGGGTCGCACAGAGTCGGACACGACTGAAGTGACTTAGCAGCAGCAGCAATGCTCCATTGAATGGTTATGCCACAATTTGTTTATCAATTTACCCAGTTGATGAAGATGTAGATAAATTCTACCCCTTGACTAATGTGAATAGTGCCACAATGAACACTTATGCATAAGTTTTTGTTTGAATATCTGTTTTCAGTTCTTTTAGGTCTACACTTAGGAGAAGAATTGCTGGGTCATATGGTAGTTCTATGTCTCACTTTTTGAGACACTGCCAACCTGCTTTCCATAGCAGCTGTACCATTTTACATTTCTACAAGCAAAGTACAAGGGTTCCTATTTCTCTGCATTCCTGACAACACTAATTATTTCTTGTTTTTCATTTTTTAAAAAGTTACAACTATCCTCTTGGGTATGAAGTATATCTTGTTGTTTTGATTTGCATTTTCCAACGACTAATGATATTGAACATCTTTTCATGTATGTGTTGGCCATTTGTATATCTGTTTTAGAGAAATGTCTACTAGTCCTTTCAGTTCAGTTCAGTTCAGTCGCTCAGTCGTGTCCGACTCTTTGTGACCCCATGAATCGCAGCACGCCAGGCCTCCCTGTCCATCACCAACTCCCGGAGTTCACTCAGACTCACGTCCATCGAGTCAGTGATGCCATCCAGCCATCTCATCTTCGGTCGTCCCCTTCTCCTCCTGCCCCCAGTCCCTCCCAGCATCAAAGTCTTTTCCAGTGAGTCAACTCTTTGCATCCTTTGCTTATATTTAAATTGGGTTGTTTGTCTTTTTGTTGTTGAATTGTAAGGATTCTTTATATATTCTGGATACTGGATGACTCCTATCAGATATATGGTTTTCAAGTATTTTTTCACATTCTGTGGGTTGTTTGTTTTTCACTTTCTTGATAGTGTTATTTGATGCACAAATTTTTAATTTTGATGTTTATTTTTCCCTTTGTTGCTCATACTTTGGGGATCATTTCAAAGAGTCTGTAAAATCCAAGGTGAATAGCATAAGCTAGCTCATCATTATTATTTTTATTATTATCCACATCATAGATTATTATATAGCTGAGTTTTTTCTTTCTTTTTTATTTTTTAAATTATGAAAGTATGAGAACACATTTATAAGCAACTTGGAAACTACAGAATAAAGTTACATAGAGTTCCATTCTATATTACAATTATTTTTTAAGTAGATAAATTAAGATACTTAGTTGGAGTTTCAATAGCAAGCTCTTAAAATTAATAGAATGAAATTATCCTTCAATTAAAATAAATAAATTTTAAAAATCAATAAATGAATAGATAGAAAAATAGAAGGATATAGTAGGCCTGAAAAGCATTATGAACGAATTCAACATAATTAAAATTTATACAATTTTCATAAAACAGCAGCTTACAAATTCTACTTAAGTTCCCATAGACTATAAGCCAGGAGACACTGGAAAATATCCAGGAACATAAAACAAGATGCAGAGATTTCATGATCTAAAGGTATTGGAATCATATAGAGTCTGTTCTCTTACCACTGTGGAATTATATTAAAAATCAAAGTCAAAAGATATTTGAAAATAATCCACATATTATCAAGTGCAATGTGACATTTACTAAGAGAGATCCTTGACTTAGCCGTTAAAAGCCTCAATAAAGTTAAAAGACTGAAAAAACACAGAGGGTGATTGCAGAGAAGAAAGCATTTAAATGAGAAATTAATATCAAATTGAGAGATTAATATCAAAGATACTTTATAAACCCCATGTAATTAAAAATTAAAATAATGGATGTATCTTTTCATTCGTAACAGAATAAAAATGAAAAGAGAATTTATCAGAATATGTTGCATGCAGCTGAAGTAGCTCAGTGATACTAAATACAATATCTTGAATAAGGTAGGAAAATAAATAATGACACTAACATAAAATTTTGTGAAATTTGAACAAAATCTGTACTTTAGTTAGTAATTCTGTATCATATGTTAATTTCCTGTGGTTCCTTTGTTGTTGTTGTTGTTACTTAGTTGTGTCTGAATCTTTGCAACTTTATGGAGTGCAGCACACCAGGCTTCCCTGTCCTTCACTATCTCCCAGAGTTTGCTCAAACTCATGCCCATTGAGTCAATGATGCCATCCAACCATCTCATCCTCTGTTGCCCCTTCTCCTCCTGCCCTCCAGCGTCAGAATCCTTTCCAGTGAGTCTGATCTTTGCATCAGGTGGCCAAAGCATTGGTGCTTCAACTTCAGCATCAGTCCTTCCAATGAATATTGAGAGTTGAGTTCCTTTAGGATTGACTGGTTTGATCTCCTTCCTGTCCAAGGGACCCTCAAGAGTCTTCTCCAGCACCATAATTCGAAAGCATCAATTCTTCAGCTCTCCACTTTCTGTAAGATCCAGCTCTCAAATCCATACATGACTACTGGAAAAACCAAAGCTTTTTCTATATGGACGTTTGTCAACAAAGTGATGTGTCTGCTTTTTAATGCACTGTCTAGATTTGTCATAGCTTTTCTTCCAAGCAGCAAACATCTTTTATTTATTTTTTTAAATTAATTTATTTTTTTTAATTTTACTTTATTTTACTTTACAATACTGATTTCATGGCTTCAGTCATTGTCCACAGTGATTTTGGAGACCAAGAAAATAAAGTCTTTCACTATTTCCATTTTTTTACCCATCTATTTTCTATGAAGTGATGGGACCAGATGCCATAATCTTAGTTTTTTTGAATGTTGAGCTTTTTCGCTCTCATCTTTCACCTTCATCAAGAGGCTCTTTAGTTCCTCTTTATTTTCTGCCATTAAAGTGGTGTCATCTGCATATCTGAGGTTATTGGTATTTTTCCCGGCAATCTTGATTCCAGCTTGTGCTTCATCTATCCCGGCACTTCCCACAATGTACTCTGCATAGAAGTTAAATAAGCAGGGTGACAATAAAGCCTTGATGTACTTCTTTCCCAATTTTGAACCATTATTCCTTGTCCAGTTCTAACTATTGTTTCTTGACCTGCATAGTCCAGGAGGCAGGTAAGGTGGTCTGGTATTCCCATCTCTTTAAGAATTTTCCATAGTTTGTTGTGATTTACACAGTCAAAGACTTTAGTGTAATCAATGAAGCAGAAGTTACTTTAGCACTAACCTCATAGATGCCAGAATAAATGGAACGACATCAGTAGTAGATGTTTTTCTGGAATCCCCTTGCTTTTTCTATGATCCAACAGATGTTGGCAATTTGATTTCTGCTTCCTCTGCCTTTTCTAAATCCAGCTTGTACATCTGGAAGTTCTCAGTTCACATACTGTTGAAGCCTAACTTGAAGGATTTTGAGCATTACCTTGCTAACATATGAAATGAGAGCAATTTTGTGGTAGTTTGAACATTCTTTGGCATTGCCTTTCTTTGGGATTGGAATGAAAACTGACCTCTTCCAATCCTGTGGCTACTGCTGAGTTTTCCAAATTTGCTGGCATATTGAATGCAGCACTTTAACAGCATCATCTTTTAGGATTTGAAATAGCTCAGCTGGAATTCCATCACCTCTACTAGCTTTTTTTTTTTTTTTAAAAGCAAAGTATTTCTTATATTCTCAGAATTGGAATAACAGTTCCAACCTTACTCAGCTTAAAAAAAATCACTCAGGTAATAAGCTTTCTAGACTTTTAGCAATAATACTATTAGGTTGGTGCAAAAGTAATTATAGTTTTGGACGCTGAATTTTAATTCATTATAACTAGGCTCAAACACGTCATTATTAATCAAAATAGGAGTCATTACAATCAACACATTTTTGCCAATGAAAAATAAGTTTCTTTATTCCTGTAGCATAAAAATCTGTGCTTCGGGTTTTGATGAACTCTTGGGAAGCATTTTCTGCATCCTGGTGGTTGTGGAAGGATTTTTTTTTCTACAAAAAGTTGTCAAGATTCTTGAAAAAGTTGTCAACTGGCGAAAGGTCAGGTGAATATATCAGATGAGGCAAAACTTTGTAGCCCAATTTGTTCAACTTTTGAAGTTGGTTGTGTGACTTGTGGTCAGGTGTTGTCACAGAGAAGCAGGGGCCCATTCTGTTGACCAATGGCTGCAGGCATTGCAGTTTTCCGTGTGTCTCATCAGCGTGCTGAGCATACTTGGCAGATGCAATGGTTTCACTGGGATTCAGACAGCTGTAGTGGATCACACCAGCCACAAACCACCAAACAGTGACCACGACCCTTTTTAGGGTGCAGGTTTGGCTTTGGGAAGTCCTTTGGAGTGTCTTCTTGGTCCAACCACTGAGCTTGCCACCCCTGGTTATCATATAAAATCCACTTTTCATTGCATGTCACAATCCAGTTGAGAAATTGTTGTTGTTGCATAGAAGAGAAGCAACACTTCAAAACGACGATTTTTTAAATTTGCAGCAGCTCATGAGGCACCCATGTATTGAGCTTTTTCACCTTTAAAATTTGCCTCAAATGCCAAACAACTGTAGAATAGTTGACGTTGAGTTCTTGGGCAACTTCTTGTGTGGTTTTAAGAGATCAGCTTCAGTGATCCTCTCAGATGGTTGTTGTCAACTTCCAATGGCTGGTCTCTGCACTCAACTTCAAGCTTGTAATCTTCTTTGCAAAACTTCGTGAACCACTGCTGCACTGTACATTCATTAGCAGTTCTTGGGCCAAATCCATTGTTGATGTTGTGAGTTGTCTCTGATGTTTTATGACCCATTTTGAACTTGAATAAGAAAATTGCTTGAATTTGTTTTTTGTCTAGCATCATTTTCATAGTCTAAAATACATATAACATAAACAATGATTCATTAGCAAAAAACTTAAAGCAATAAATGCTCATTAAAATGATGTATAACATAACCACATTTATTTAAGAATATATTCCAGTATCATATGGCAAAATGCAAAACCAAAATTACTTTTGCACCAGCCTAATAGATGCCAGAATAAATGGGACTATGTCAGTTTTGAGTGAATATAAATTAGAAATCTAGCATTCTATTCTTAGTCAAACAAGTGTAATCAAAATGTCAAAATTTTTTAGCTGGGCAAAACTTCATAGATTTTCTAAAATATATATTTATTACACATACTGTTTGTACATATTTATACCAAAACTTTTTTCCTGTACTCGATAAAGACTTGAGAAAGAAAAACAAACAAAAAAAAAGGAGATGGAAAAATTGGAAAACAGAAACTAAATGGGAACACTTGAATATGAATAGAAAAAGTGAAATGATCTAGTAAAATATCATCATCTAGTCCAGTTGTTTTTAAACATAACTGCTTATTAGAATCACATCTGGAGCTTTGGAGAAAAAAGAAATACCTGGATATTTGAATTTTTCAAAAATTCCAAGATAATTCTAATGTGCATCTGAATTAAAAGGTGGTTACAGGTTTTTCTATTAAATAGTTTTACTGATATAGAATTATATTTTTTTCTGTTGACCAATCATGATACAATGGTATTAAATGAATAATAGTTATATAATCACAATAGTAAAAGATATTTATCAGTTTTCACAGACAATAGCCAGACAAAAAATAAAAGATAATTATAATTACAAGCCATAATGGAAACATGATCCTAACAATATAAAATAATTACAGACAATTTGGGGGGTTAAGTAGAGTGATGCAGTAAGTGCAAATGTATACATGCACATGTTTTCATCCACCCAGCCAGTCTATGTCTTTTATAGCTGAGTCTTATAAGGAAAAAATATAGCACATAGAAATATATGATCTTTTTTTGAAAATTGAAATATATTTGACTTACAATGTGCTGGTTAGTTTCAAGTGTACCGTAAAGTGAATCAGTTATACATATACATATATCCAGTTGGTTTTTTAGGTTTTCTTCCCCATACAGGTCATTACAGAGTATTGAGTAGAGTTCCATGTGCTAACAAGTGATTCTCGTTAGTTATCTATTTTATATATATTCGTGTGTGTGTGTCAATCCCAATCTCCCAATTTATCCCTCTCCCTCTTATCCCCTGGTAACCATAAGTTTGTTACCAACATCTGTGACTCTCCTGTTTTATGACTAAGTTCATTTATGCCTTTTTTCTTAGATTCCACATATAAGCAGTATCATGTGATATTTTTCTGTGTCCTAGTTCACTCAGTGTGGCAATCTCTCAGTCCATCCATGTTGCTGCAAATGGCATTTTTGTTCATTTTTATGACTGAACATGGCGGTTTTGTCACTAAGTCATGTCTGATACTTGCGACCCCATGGACTAACCTGCCAGGCTTCTCTGTCCATGGAACTCTCCAGGCATGAATACTGGAGTGGGTTGCCATTTCCTTCTCCAGGGGATCTTCCCAAACCAGGAATCAAACCCAGGTCTCCTGCATTGCAGGCAGGTTTATCAACTGAGCTATGAGGGATGGTGACTATACACACACACACACCACATTTTCTTTATCCATTCCTCTGTTTCAGTTGCTTCCATGTTCTGGCAACTGTAAATAGTGCTGCAATGAATATTGGGTTCATGTATCTTTTTGAATTGTGGTTTTCTCTGAGTATAGGCCTAGGAATGGAATTGTTGCATCATATGGTAGTTCTGTTTTTATATATATGTATTCCTTTTCAGATTCCTTTCCATTTTGGCTTATTACAGGATATTGAATATTGTTCCCTGTGCTACACATTAGGACCTGTTGTTTATCTGATCTTCTTTATATTGCTGTTTTTTCCTTTTGGATCATAGAAAAAGCATGAAAGTTTCAGAAAAACATCTACTTCTGCTTTATTGACTATGCCAAAACCTTTGACTGTGTGGATCACAACAAACTGTGGAAAATTTTTCAAAAGATAGGAATACAAGACCACCTGACCTGTTTCCTGAGAAATCTGCATGCAGGTCAAGAAGCAACGGTTANAAACTAAATGGGAACACTTGAATATGAATAGAAAAAGTGAAGTGATCTAGTAAAATATCATCATCTAGTCCAGTTGTTTTTAAACATAACTGCTTATTAGAATCACATCTGGAGCTTTGGAGAAAAAAGAAATACCTGGATATTTGAATTTTTCAAAAATTCCAAGATAATTCTAATGTGCATCTGAATTAAAAGGTGGTTACAGGTTTTTCTATTAAATAGTTTTACTGATATAGAATTATATTTTTTTCTGTTGACCAATCATGATACAATGGTATTAAATGAATAATAGTTATATAATCACAATAGTAAAAGATATTTATCAGTTTTCACAGACAATAGCCAGACAAAAAATAAAAGATAATTATAATTACAAGCCATAATGGAAACATGATCCTAACAATATAAAATAATTACAGACAATTTGGGGGGTTAAGTAGAGTGATGCAGTAAGTGCAAATGTATACATGCACATGTTTTCATCCACCCAGCCAGTCTATGTCTTTTATAGCTGAGTCTTATAAGGAAAAAATATAGCACATAGAAATATATGATCTTTTTTTGAAAATTGAAATATATTTGACTTACAATGTGCTGGTTAGTTTCAAGTGTACCGTAAAGTGAATCAGTTATACATATACATATATCCAGTTGGTTTTTTAGGTTTTCTTCCCCATACAGGTCATTACAGAGTATTGAGTAGAGTTCCATGTGCTAACAAGTGATTCTCGTTAGTTATCTATTTTATATATATTCGTGTGTGTGTGTCAATCCCAGTCTCCCAATTTATCCCTCTCCCTCTTATCCCCTGGTAACCATAAGTTTGTTACCAACATCTGTGACTCTCCTGTTTTATGACTAAGTTCATTTATGCCTTTTTTCTTAGATTCCACATATAAGCAGTATCATGTGATATTTTTCTGTGTCCTAGTTCACTCAGTGTGGCAATCTCTCAGTCCATCCATGTTGCTGCAAATGGCATTTTTGTTCATTTTTATGACTGAACATGGCGGTTTTGTCACTAAGTCATGTCTGATACTTGCGACCCCATGGACTAACCTGCCAGGCTTCTCTGTCCATGGAACTCTCCAGGCATGAATACTGGAGTGGGTTGCCATTTCCTTCTCCAGGGGATCTTCCCAAACCAGGAATCAAACCCAGGTCTCCTGCATTGCAGGCAGGTTTATCAACTGAGCTATGAGGGATGGTGACTATACACACACACACACCACATTTTCTTTATCCATTCCTCTGTTTCAGTTGCTTCCATGTTCTGGCAACTGTAAATAGTGCTGCAATGAATATTGGGTTCATGTATCTTTTTGAATTGTGGTTTTCTCTGAGTATAGGCCTAGGAATGGAATTGTTGCATCATATGGTAGTTCTGTTTTTATATATATGTATTCCTTTTCAGATTCCTTTCCATTTTGGCTTATTACAGGATATTGAATATTGTTCCCTGTGCTACACATTAGGACCTGTTGTTTATCTGATCTTCTTTATATTGCTGTTTTTTCCTTTTGGATCATAGAAAAAGCATGAAAGTTTCAGAAAAACATCTACTTCTGCTTTATTGACTATGCCAAAACCTTTGACTGTGTGGATCACAACAAACTGTGGAAAATTTTTCAAAAGATAGGAATACAAGACCACCTGACCTGTTTCCTGAGAAATCTGCATGCAGGTCAAGAAGCAACGGTTAGAACTGGACATGGAACAGCAGACTGGTTTGAAATCAGGAAAGGAGTACACTGTATATTCAACTGCTTATTTAACTTGTATGCAGAGTACATCATGAGACAATTTCAAAAGATAGGAATACAAGACCACCTGACCTGTTTCCTGAGAAATCTGCATGCAGGTCAAGAAGCAACGGTTAGAACTGGACATGGAACAGCAGACTGGTTTGAAATCAGGAAAGGAGTACACTGTATATTCAACTGCTTATTTAACTTGTATGCAGAGTACATCATGAGACATGCTGGACTGGATGAAGCACAAGCTGGAATAAGATTGCTGGGAGAAAAATCAATAACCTCAGATATGCAGATGACACCACCCTTATGGCAGAAGGCGAAGAAGAACTGAAGAGCCTCTTGATGAAAGTGAAAGAGGAGAGTGAAAAAGTTGGCTTAAACTCAATATTCAGAAAACTAANCAGAAAAACATCTACTTCTGCTTTATTGACTATGCCAAAACCTTTGACTGTGTGGATCACAACAAACTGTGGAAAATTTTTCAAAAGATAGGAATACAAGACCACCTGACCTGTTTCCTGAGAAATCTGCATGCAGGTCAAGAAGCAACGGTTAGAACTGGACATGGAACAGCAGACTGGTTTGAAATCAGGGAAGGAGTACACTGTATATTCAACTGCTTATTTAACTTGTATGCAGAGTACATCATGAGACATGCTGGACTGGATGAAGCACAAGCTGGAATAAGATTGCTGGGAGAAAAATCAATAACCTCAGATATGCAGATGACACCACCCTTATGGCAGAAGGCGAAGAAGAACTGAAGAGCCTCTTGATGAAAGTGAAAGAGGAGAGTGAAAAAGTTGGCTTAAACTCAATATTCAGAAAACTAAGATCATGGCATCTGGTCCCATCACTTCATGGCAAATAGATGGTGAAACAGTGACAGATTTTATTTTGGGGGGCTCCGAAATCACTGCAGATGGTGACTGCAGCCATGGAATAAAAGACCCTTGCTCCTTGGAAGAAAAGCTATGACCAACCTGGACAGCATATTAAAAAGCAGAGACATTACTTTGCCAACAAAGGTCCATCTACTGAAAGCTATGGTTTTTCCAGTAGTCATGTATGGATGTGAGAATTGGACTATAAAGAAAGCTGAGCACTGAAGAATTGATGCTTTTGAACTGTGGGTTGGAGCAGACTCTGGAGAATCCCTTGGAGAGCAAGGAAATCCAACCAGTCCATCCTAAAGGAAATCAGTCCTGAATATTCATTGGAAAGACTGATGCTGAAGCTGAAACTCCAATACTTTGGCCACCTGATGTGAAGAACTGACTCATTTGAAAAGACCCTGATGCTGGGAAAGATTGAAGGCAGGAGGAGAAGGGGACAACAGAGGATGAGATGGTTGGATGGCATCACCGACTCTGTGGACATGAGTAAATTCCAGGAGCTGGTGATGGATAGGGAGGCCTGGAGTGCTGCAGTCCTTGAAGTCGCAAAGAGTAGGACACGACTGAGTGACTGAACTGAACTGATATTGTATTATGATCACAAAAAGAAGCAACTAAAAGAAAAAGAGCCCTTTAGAAAGAAGGCCACAAGGAAGGATCTGACTTTACTGTGGAATAGTGATTTGAGTAATTGGTGTCTTTCAAAGGCCTATTTACGCAGAGGGATGGGCTAGTCTGATGGTCACAGGTATATATATGGGATCAGCCTTTAGGAACATTCCCCTGATTATACCCTATTCCCCCCTACCCCCTCAGGCCCTGTGCAGTTTCTCTTGGCTAGGGTGGGCACGGACACTTGCTGATGGCTGTGGAGTCCGCATGGGCAACTGATAATATGAAGCCAGTGCCCTTGGGGCTGCCTGTCCAGCAAGCATGTTGTGGAGCAGTCACTGTTCTGTGAAGCAAGCGTTAGGGCCTCATTTCCCCTCATTAAATGAGAAGACAGTAATGTCTGGTCCTCCTTCAGAGAGGCATTCCAGGAATCAACAGAATAGTATCTGTAACTTGCTGTGGGCAAAATCTCTCTAGCTTTGCTCCCTTTATTAGTAATGTCCAGGGTAGATTCCTAGAACTGTGGATGGAAAGGACTCTTGCTTGAGAGGCCCCCATCCAGTCCCATCTGCAAGGAGAGCTGCAACCAAGGCACCCAGACCTCTGGGCTCATGCTTCTCGGCTTCCCTGTATAACTTATTTATGGCTCTGAAAGCCAGCAGAGTCAGTACTGTCCTTCTATCCCTCTTTATATCTTTCCACTCTTAAACTGCATCCCTCCTGGGACTTCATTCAAAGGAGTTCCTTAGTCTTTTTTGGAGTTCCTCCAACTTCTCTGCATTCAATTCAAGAAGCTCTAAACACGACCTTTCCTGTAGTAGATGCTAAGTAGTCTTGCTTTAGCAGACTAAAAGAATTTATATCCTTCAGTGTTATACAAATGTGATTCTAGGCTGAGGGGATGCGTAGAGAGAAATTAGGGGCTTTGGTGAGCTGAGATCAAAATTCTGCTGCCTAGCCCCCCTGCCAGTGACCGGGTGAGTCAGTTACTTTGCTTTGTCTTCGTCCTTAGAAGGTAGAAAAGAATATGTACTAATTCTTTAGAAGGCCCCTGTGAGGAGTAAATGAGATAGTGTATATAAACTGCTTGGCTTACGTTGTGCATTTTTTTCATACAAAACTGGCTTAACTACAAGTCAGTTTCTTCATCTGGTTTTCAACAGAAGAACTGTGATCTGCTCCAAAGCTGGAGAAAAAAAAAGTGGATTTACTGACAAACAGACCTGTCCTATTCTCTTAGAGATGTTCAAGAGTAATTTTAAAGATGTTTACTTTTTGCCTTAAATGCTGATTTTAAAGCTGAGCTCTATGATAAGATCCAACTTCTTGAGGGAGAGTTTGCCTTGCAATTTTGTTCTCAGCAATTTACAGTCCAGTGCACTTTTGAAAGCTTAGTAAGATTTTGGGAACCATTGACCCAAAGATAAATAATTTATCACTTATAGTCCTCACAAAGGGATAGTTTGAATTGGAAATATCTCCTTCCCAGAAATCCCTATGAAATAGGAGGGGAAAAACAACCATACATGAGCAGTGTTTGGACTAATCAGTTCATGAGAGAGAAACAGTATACCCCCAGCTTTGCAGGACAGAGTAAAAACTGTTGCAAATGGGACAACATCCCATAGACTCACTAACAAATAAATGAAGAAAAAATCCAAAACCTTAGCATGTCTCCCATACGTCCATCAAGATAAATAACAGGTAACAACCGCTTATAGTAGACTGGGCACTATTTTATGCAAATCGTATGTATTGTTATTTATCCTCCTATGAATTTATGGGCAAGTATTGTGTCTGTTCTGACTTTCTAGGTAAAGAAGCTTAGGTACAGAGAGATAAAATTTTGCCACATGTGCCAAATCCCGGGGTTTTATGGCACGTGCGGTAGAGCTGGATTCAGACCCAGGCAGTGGGTTCCAAGAGGCCACCTTGTACCGGCTGCTTCTCTTGAATGTCTCTGGTTGGGAACTCCTGGCCCAACCCAGTCTCTATCCCTAACTGGGAAAGCAATTCTAATAGTAGTTAAATTCACATATTTTAGTGTCTAAAATTTCCTCTTTTAATCCTGGCTCTACCACTTAGTGGAGGAACAGAAAGGGAATTGCTTACCTTCCCTGCTCCCTCTATCTCAAATCCTAGCTGGTTAAGAAACTGAGGTCTACAGGATTTAGATATTTAAAATAGAGATCATATTCTGTACCCAAACACCTCTAAGTCAGCCTGCTGTACTCAAATCATCATGCCTTCAGAAAGCTTCTTATATGTCAGCTGCACTAAGTGGTGGTGTTTTTTGTTGTTGTTGTTCTGATTTGTTTTTTAATAATTTAACATGGGTAAGGCATTGTGAATTATGGAGAAAATTAGTGTATTAACACTTTGAGTTAATTCTAATAAGATAAATTTTTATAATTGCTCTGTGATTTGGTACATAATCTTCACTATCAGTTGAAACCTAAGTATTGTATTGATTTAATATTTAAGCAGTTAGTAGGAATGCTTATTGAGTATTTACTTTTTACTAGGAGCTTACTTAAGATTTTTCATTCACTTTTCAGTAAGGTTGGTAGGTATCTCTCCTCCTCATTGTTGATGTCAATTGAGTTATATAGCAGTCTCCAGTAATTAGCTTCGTTTTTCATTATAACCTAGAGTGATAGAGGAAGTCTGAAAACTTGAGTCATTCTAATGTTTTCTTGTGCATATTTAACCACAATTCTTTACTCCTTCCCAAAGAATTGATAAAGGCAAAGCTATGTTTGTAGCTTCAGACTTGCTACATCACAGCTTTAAAGGCCATACTATGGAATATCTATCTAATAACCATTTTGCTACAGAATTTGCATAGTTGTTGATCCCTTGTCCTGGGTGTTTTTTGGAAGGAATGATGCTAAAGCTGAAACTCCAGTACTTTGGCCACCTCATGTGAAGAGTTGACTCATTGGAAAAGACTGATGCTGGGGTCAGGAGGAAAAGGGGACGACAGAGGACGAGATGGCTGGATGGCATCACTGACTCGATGGACGTGAGTCTGAGTGAACTCTGGGAGATGGTGATGGACAGGGAGGCCTGGCATGCTGCGATTCATGGGGTCGCAAAGAGTCGGACACGACTGAGCAACCAGACTGAACTGAACTGAAAACTGAGTACCTGACCGTAGAATTAATCTCTAATCTGGCAGATTCCATAGTCTGATCCTCACGAAAGAAATCTTCAAACTGAGAAAAACAAAAGGCTTATTTATGGGCTCTCTGATAAACTATCAATGTTATGCAGAAAGGAAGAAAAATCAAGTGACACCTTTCCTCAGATGGTGACAAAAGATTAGCTCTGATTAACTCAACCACTGGCTGAGTTATGTCATAGGAGCAAGGGCAAAAATTCTCGGCTGTGTTAATCACATTTGGATGAGACATCAGGTTTTATAGAAATTATCCTCACATCATTGCTTTCTTTCTGGCACATTAGTACAGTTAATTCATGAGCAGAATGAACAAGCCTTTCTTGCAGCAGAGAAGATCTTCCTTTGATGAAACAGAGCCACCATAAGCTGTCCTCCAGAATCTGGGAAAAGATTGTATTAGTCTGTGTTACACATGTTTTGCTTTTGCATCCAGTTGGCCACCAACAAGTATGTGATCATAATAACTGTTTAAGGCAATAGAAAGCCTAGTTATAGGACATCGGTTCCAGGTTCTTCCTAGTTTATTTTTCAAAAATGCTTTTTTCTAGATTACTTGGTGGTTCAGATGATAAAAAATCTGCCTGCAATGCAGGAGACCTGGGTTTGATTCTTGGATTGGGAAGATCTCTGGAGAAGGGAACGGCTTCCCACTCCAGTATTCTGGCCTGGAGAATTTCATGGACAGAGGAGCCTGGCAGGCTATAGTCCATGGGGTCACAAAGAGTCAGACATGACTGAGCAACTTTCACTTTCAGATTACTTAATTAACTCATATACATGTTTACACACCATTTCAGGCCATATGAATTTCTTTATTGTGTGACCTGTTTACTAACCAAAATGTTTGATTGAGGGACCGTAAACACAAATGAGCCAATCCACAGTGGAAACGGGAATCAAAGCGACTGACCTGAACTTAACAGGCTCCTACTTCTCCTCCGTCTCAAAGGCGCACACACAGATATGGGTCCGATGTGCTGTTGCCGTGTGTGCAGACAGGGAGTAACAATTCTCTACTGGAACCGAGAAGACAAGGGAGACCCAGAGAGCAAAGATGACTGGTGAGGAGTAGTAAGAGTGGTTGTCCTTCCCTCCAGTCTTTTAAGAAACATCAATTGACTATTGAGTAAAAGAAAGCAGATGCTGTCAACATGTATATAGCCCTAGGACACTTTTTTTTATAAAATACCTCCTACAGTAAGGTAAAATTTATAAAATATGTATGGTGCATGATTCTTTTGATGAATTTGACTTACTGGCTTAAACAGTAAGTTGATCTTTGGTGACAGGGTTGAGAAGTCCTTTCTGGAAGCTATAATAAGATTTCTGAACTATAAGGAGGCAGGAGGAGAAGGGGACGACAGAGGATGAGATGGCTGGATGGCATCACTGACTCGATGGACATGAATCTGAGTGAACTCCGGGAGTTGGTGATGGACAGGGAGGCCTGGCATGCTGCGATTCATGGGGTCACAAAGAGTCGGACACGACTGAGTGACTGAACTGAGCTGAACTGGTTCCTGTCGACTGGGATTTACTCAATTGTACACTTGTGTCCTAGAAAACATGAGAGAACTTCGCCAGAGTCACAGCAGGAGGGTATGAGAAGTAGAGCTGTTGAAGCTGCAGGGTGGAAAGAAGTAGACCTAGGGGCTTAAATATATTCAAATGTAAAATTTTCTTTCAGAGGGTCCTAGGTGTGAAATGCTTGAATTAATCCTGCTTAAACCATGTAGAAAAACAAACATACCAGACAAAGGAAAAGTCATGAAAATTCATCTAAACAGCTCGAAAATAGTATGTGTAGACTACCTCTCAACTGCAGCTTTTTAAAAATTCACCCATGATGGCTGGTTTGGCATTCATTCCTAAAACCTCTTTTGTTTCTTGATCTGCACAGAGAAATCAATTTGCAATGACAAACTGACATGTTAAACACCAATCTCAAATTTAACTGAAATTATTTCATGCCCCTGTGAAGCATAGTAATCCATTATTTTGTTTTGCCTTGACTACAGAATGGCAAAAGAAGCAGAATTTTTTTTTGTTAAAAAAAAAAGTTCTTAAACTCCTTTTGCCTTGTCTACAGCATAGGGAGGTTGAATATTTCCATTTAGTGTTTGAGCTACTTGAGAAGATAAATTAGGTGAGGCCACACAGGAAAATCTCACCATTATGTTCTGCCCTTTAACCATGCATATGGCTCCTCCCAGGAGCTCACACCGGGCCCCTCTGTAATTGAAGTGTGCAGTTTATGCCAAGATATGCTCTGAGTAAGGTCCTCACAAAGAGAGTCACGCTGTGACTGGCAGCAAGCCTGGGTTTTGTTCTCCTTTGGCCCTAGCATGTCCTTCCCAGGTTGGGGAGATGGGATGTGAGTGAAGAAACAAAGTAACACTCCATTTGCTCGAGGGAGTGCAGTGAGCCGGGGAAAGAGCCTCCTCCTCCACTCAAGCCCCTTTGAGAAGATGAGAACTACCTGCTTTTTACCTGAGGCAGAGTATCTGGCAAACAAACAGAAACCATAAATAAACAAACAGAAACCATAAATAGACTCATGGGGACAGATAACAAACCAGTGGTCTCTGGATGGAAGCAGGTAGAGATGAAGGGGGGCAAAAGAGATGAAGAGGATTAAGAGGAACAAACTTCCAGCTCTAAAAGAAGTAAGACCTGGGATATAGTGTACAGTGTAGGCAATACAATCAGTGATACTATAATAACCTTGCATGGTGACAGATGGTAACTAGATTTATCATGCTGACCATTTTGCAATGTATAAAAATATCAAATCACTATACTGAAATTCACCTGAAACTAACAGACTATTTTAAGTCATTTATACTTCAATTAAAAAAAATTTGTTTAATGTATTTGAAGTGTCTTCAAAGATAAAACTACGATGTTTCCCCTAAAAGACAGATATAAGAAGTATCCAAATTATTTAAGAAGTTATGTTTAATTTATGTTGGCAATGATGAATTTACTTTTCAATTTTTAAATAAACTATAGAATACATCAAAATAATATTTTTTAAATATTTGTCATTTTTCTTATCCCTCAGTTCAGTTCAGTTGTTCAGTCGTGTCTGACTCTTTGCATCCCATGGACTGCAGCACACCAGGCCTTCCTGTCCATCACCAACTCCCAGAGTTTACTCAAACTTATGTCCATTGAGTTGGTGATGCCATTCAACCATCTCATCCTCTGTTGTCCCCTTCTCCTCTTGCCCCCAATCTCTCCCATCATCAGGGTCTTTTCCAGTGAGTCAGTTCTTTGCATCAGGTGGCCAAAGTATTGGAGTTTCAGCATCAGTCCTCCCAATGAATATTCAGGACTGATTTCCTTTAGGATGGACTAGTTGGATCTCCTTGAAGTCCAAGGGACTCTCTAGAGTCTTCTCCAACACTACAATTCAAAAGCATCAATTCTTCAGTGCTCAGCTTTCTTTATAGTCCAACTTTCACATTCATACATGACTACTGGAAAAACCATAGCCTTGACTAGATGGACCTTTGTTGACAAAGTAATGTCTCTGCTTTTTAATATGCTGTCTAGGTTTATCATAGCTTTTCTTCCAAGGAGCAAGCATCTTTTAATTTCATGGCTGCAGTCACCATCTGCAGTGATTTTGGAGCTCAAAAAAAATAAAGTCTGACACTGTTTCCACTGTTTCCCCATCTATTTCCCATGAAGTGATGGGACCAGATGCCATGTTGTTCGTTTTCTGAATGTTGAGCTTTAAGCCAACTTTTTCAGTCTCCTCTTTCACTTTCATCAAGAGGCTCTTTAGTTCTTCTTTGCTTTCTGCCATAATGGTGGTGTCATCTGCATATCTGAGGTGATTGATATTTCTCCCGGCAATCTTGATACCAGCTTGTGCTTCATCCAGCCCAGCATTTCTCATGATGTACACTGCATATAATTTAAATAAGCAGGGTGACAGTATACAGCCTTGATGTACTCCTTTCCTGATTTAAGTTCACGGTTCATGTACTGTTGAAACCTGGTTTGGAGAATTTTGAGCATTACTTTACTAGCGTGTGAGATGAGTTCAATTGTGCAGTAGTTTGAGCATTCTTTGGCATTGCATTTCTTTGGGATTGGAATGAAAACTAACCTTTTCCTGTCCTGTAGCCAGTGCTGAGTTTTCCAGATTTCCTGGCATATTGAATGCAGCACTTTCACAGCATCATCTTTTAGGATTTGAAATAGATCAACTGGAATTCATCACCTCCAGGAGCTTTGTTCGTACTGATGCTTCCTAAGGCCCACTTGACTTCGCATTCCAGAATGTCTGGCTCTCTGTGAGTGATCACACCATCGTGATTATCTCGGTCGTGAAGATCTTTTTTGTTCAGTTCTGTGTATTGTTGCCACTTCTTCTTAATATCTTCTGCTTCTGTTGGGTCCGTACCATTTCTGTCCTTTATTGTGTCTATCTTTGCATGAACTGTTCCCTTGCTATCTCTCATTTTCTTGAAGAGATCTCTACTCTTTCCCATTCTATTGTTTTCCTCTATTTCTTTACATTGATCACGGAGAAAGGCTTTCTTATCTCTCCTTGCTATTCTTTGGAACTCTGCATTCAAATGAGTATATGTTTCCATTTCTCCTTTGCTTTTTGCTTCTTTTCTTTTCACAGCTATTTGTAAGGCCTCCTCTGACAGCCATTTTTCTTTTTTGCATTTCTTTTTTTGGGGATGGTCTTGATCCCTGTCTCCTGTACAATGTCACAAACTTCCATAGTTCATCAGGCACTCTATCGGATCTAATCCCTTGAATCTATTTCTCACTTCCACTTTATAATCATAAGGGATTTGATTTAGGTCATACCTGAATGGTCCAGTGGTTTTCTCCACTTTCTTCAATTTAAGTCTGAATTTGGCAATAAGGAGTTCATGATCTGAGCCACAGTCAGCTCCTGGTCTTGTTTTTGTTGACTGTATAGAGCTTCTCCATCTTTGGCTGCAAAGAATATAATCAATCTGATTTCGGTGTTGACCATCTGGTGATGTCCATGTGTAGAGTCTTCTCTTGTGTTGTTGGAAGAGGGTGTTTGCTATGACCAGTGCATTTTCTTGGCAAAACTCTATTAGTCTTTGCCCTGCTTCATTCCGCATTCCAAGGCCAAATTTGCCTGTTACTCCAGGTGTTTCTTGACTTCCTACTTTAGCATTCCAGTCCCCTATAATGAAAAGGACATCTTTTTTGGGTGTTAGTTCTAAAAGGTCTTGTAGGTCTTCATAAAACCGTTCAACTTCAGCTTCTTCAGCATTACTGGTTGGGGCATAGACTTGGATAACTGTGATATTGAATGGTTTGCCTTGGAAACGAACAGAGATCATTCTGTCGTTTTTGAGATTGCATCCAAGTACTGCATTTCGGACTCTTTTGTTGACCATGATGGCTACTCCATTTCTTCTGAGGGATTCCTGCCCGCAGTAGTAGATATAATGGTCATCTGAGTTAAATTCACCCATTCCAG
This sequence comes from Oreotragus oreotragus, assembly GCA_006410675.1. NCBI lineage: Eukaryota > Metazoa > Chordata > Mammalia > Artiodactyla > Bovidae > Oreotragus > Oreotragus oreotragus. The sequence continues at coordinate 206,980 of SJYX01019452.1, forward strand.
TCCATTTTAGTTCGCTGATTCCTAGAATGTCGACGTTCACCCTTGCCATCTCTTGTTTGACCACTTCCAATTTGCCTTGATTCATGGACCTGACATTCCAGGTTCCTATGCAATATTGTTCTTTACAGCATCGGATCTTGCTTCTATCACCAGTCACATGCACAACTGGGTATTGTTTTTGCTTTGGCTCCATCCCTTCATTCTTTCTGGAGTTATTTCTCCACTGATCTCCAGTAGCATATTGGGCACCTAACGACCTGGGGAGATTCTCTTTTGATATCCTATCATTTTGCCTTTTCATACTGTTCATGGGGTTCTCAAGGCAAGAATACTGAAGTGGCTTGCCATTCCCTTCTCCAGTGGACCACGTTCTGTCAGACCTCTCCACCATGACCCGCCCGCCTTGGGTTGCCCTGCAGGCATGGCTTGGTTTCATTGAGTTAGACAAGGCCCTGGTCCTAGTGTGATTAGATTGACTAGTTTTCTGTGAGTATGGTTTCAGTGTGTCTGCCCTCTGATGCTCTCTTGCAACACCTACCATCTTACTTGGGTTTCTCTTACCTTGGGCGTGGGTTGTCTCTTCACGGCTGCTCCTTACCTTGGACGAGGGGTATCTCCTTACCGCCGCAGTTCCTGACCTTCAACGTGGGACAGCTCCTCTAGGCCCTCCTGCGCCTGCGCAGCCCCTGCTCCTCGGGTTGCTCCTCCCGGCCGCCGGCCGTGGCCTCGGGCGTGGGTGGCTTCTCCCAGCTGCCGCCCCTGGCCTCGGGCTCAGGGTGGCTCCTCCGGGTCACCACCCCTGGCCTCGGGCGCAAGGTGGCTTCTCCCGGCCGCCCCTGGCCTCGGACGTGGGGTGTCTCTTCCTGGCCGCCCCTGACCTCGGACACGGGGTAGCTCCTCCCGGCCGCCGCCCTGACCTCAGACGCGGGGTGTCTCCTCCCGGCCGCCACTGACCTCGGATGAGGGGTAGCTCCTCCCGGCCGCCACTGACCTCAGACACAGGGTAGCTCCTCTCGGCCGTTCCTGCGCCGTCGCAGCCTGGCACTCTAGGTTGCTGCCCCTGACCTCGGACGTGGGGTAGCTTCTCTCGCCCGCGCTGAGTGCGCCGGCCCGGCTCTCGCAAGCGGCCCGCGCTGAGTGCGCCGGCCCGGCTCTCGCAAGCGGCCCGCGCTGAGTGCGCCGGCCCGGCTCTCGCAAGCGGCCCGCGCTGAGTGCGCCGGCCCGGCTCTCGCAAGCGGCCCGCGCTGAGTGCGCCGGCCCGGCTCTCGCAAGCGGCCCGCGCTGAGTGCGCCGGCCCGGCTCTCGCAAGCGGCCCGCGCTGAGTGCGCCGGCCCGGCTCTCGCAAGCGGCCCGCGCTGAGTGCGCCGGCCCGGCTCTCGCAAGCGGCCCGCGCTGAGTGCGCCGGCCCGGCTCTCGCAAGCGGCCCGCGCTGAGTGCGCCGGCCCGGCTCTCGCAAGCGGCCCGCGCTGAGTGCGCCGGCCCGGCTCTCGCAAGCGGCCCGCGCTGAGTGCGCCGGCCCGGCTCTCGCAAGCGGCCCGCGCTGAGTGCGCCGGCCCGGCTCTCGCAAGCGGCCCGCGCTGAGTGCGCCGGCCCGGCTCTCGCAAGCGGCCCGCGCTGAGTGCGCCGGCCCGGCTCTCGCAAGCGGCCCGCGCTGAGTGCGCCGGCCCGGCTCTCGCAAGCGGCCCGCGCTGAGTGCGCCGGCCCGGCTCTCGCAAGCGGCCCGCGCTGAGTGCGCCGGCCCGGCTCTCGCAAGCGGCCCGCGCTGAGTGCGCCGGCCCGGCTCTCGCAAGTGGCCCGCACTTAGTGCCCCAGCCCGGTACTGTCCATAAATTTGAACTTAAAATTAATAAAAATATGTAATTCCCTGGTGGTCCTGTGGTTAAGAATCTCTGCTTTTACTACTGTGGGCCCAGGTTTGATTCTTGGTTGGGGAACTAAGATCCCACAAGCCACATGGCAAGGCCAAAATATAAATTAAAAAAATAAAATTTTTAAACATGTAAAGAAATTATATAATGAAAAGATAATTTATATCAAAATTCAATCTGCTCTGTTATAAAGAATAACAGATATGAAAAGGCAACAGCAGTTAAGGTTTCTTCAAATGACTTTAACATATCTTTAAATTTTAAAAGATGAAAAAGATAGGGATATTACAATGATATTCTCGTTCTCTTTTTTCTCTTCAAACCCAAGAAAGGTGGCATATCATGATACAGTCATAACAAGTTATCAAGACTTATCCATTATCACACAGCACTTAAACTTATTTTTTTTAATGCCTCATTTTAGAGGAAATAAAACTGATTCTTAAGAGAGACTAAATGTCCTGCTCAAGGTCATTAAGATGGATGATAGATTCCAGAGTAAAATGTAACTTACTGGTTTTTTACATTTACCATTAGTACTATTCACAGATCCCCTGGAGAAGGGAATGGCTACCCACTCCAGTATTCTTGTCTGGAGAATCCCATGGACAGAGGAGCCTGATAGACTACAGTCCATAGGCTCACAAAGAGTCAGACAGACTGAGCAACTAACACTTCCACTTTTCACCATTCATATAATTGATTTTCTACATGTCACGTGGTATCTTTTTCTGGCTGCTTTCGATGTTTTTCTTTTGCTGAGCCTTTTCAATCAATAAGGTTATGTCTTTCAACAAGTTTGGGAAAAATTTTGGAAATTTTTATCCTAATTTTTCTTTGTGTCCTATTTTCTCTATCTTTGCATTCTAAAACCTTAACGTACTTATATTAGACATTTTGGTATTATTTTCTGTTTGTTTTCTACCTATTCTTTCAATTAGTCATTTCTATGAATCCACCTTTATCGAGCCCATCCTTGCATGAAATGTTCCCTTGCTATCTCTAATTTTCTTGAAGAGACCTCTAGTCTTTCCTATTCTGTTCTTTTCCTCTATTTCTTTGCATTGATCACTGAGGAAGGCTTTCTTATCTCTCCTTGCTATCCTTTTGAACTGTGCATTCAGATGCTTATATCTTTCCTTTTCTCCTTTGCATTTCCCTTCTCTTCTTTTCACAGCTATTTGTAAGGCCTCCCAGGCAGCCATTTTGCTTTTTGCATTTCTTATCCATGGCGATGGTCTTGATCCCTGTCTCCTGTACAATGTCACAAACCTCATTCCATAGTTCATCAGGCACTCTATCTATCAGATCTAGGCCCTTAAATCTATTTCTCACTTCCACTGTATAATCATAAGGGATTTGATTTAGGTCATACCTGAATGGTCTAGTGGTTTTCCCTACTTTCTTCAATTTAAGTCTGAATTTGGCAATAAGGAGTTCATGATCTGAGCCACAGTCAGCTCCTGGTCTTGTTTTTGTTGACTGTATAGAGCTTCTCCATCTTTGGCTGCAAAGAATATAATCAATCTGATTTCGGTGTTGACCATCTGGTGATGTCCATGTGTAGAGTCTTCTCTTGTGTTGCTGGAAGAGGGTGTTTGCTATGACCAGTGCATTTTCTTGGCAAAACTCTATTAGTCTTTGCCCTGCTTCATTCCGCATTCCAAGGCCAAATTTGCCTGTTACTCCAGGTGTTTCTTGACTTCCTACTTTAGCATTCCAGTCCCCTATAATGAAAAGGACATCTTTTTTGGGTGTTAGTTCTAAAAGGTCTTGTAGGTCTTCATAAAACCGTTCAACTTCAGCTTCTTCAGCATTACTGGTTGGGGCATAGACTTGGATAACTGTGATATTGAATGGTTTGCCTTGGAAACGAACAGAGATCATTCTGTCGTTTTTGAGATTGCATCCAAGTACTGCATTTCGGACTCTTTTGTTGACCATGATGGCTACTCCATTTCTTCTGAGGGATTCCTGCCCGCAGTAGTAGATATAATGGTCATCTGAGTTAAATTCACCCATTCCAGTCCATTTTAGTTCGCTGATTCCTAGAATGTCGACGTTCACCCTTGCCATCTCTTGTTTGACCACTTCCAATTTGCCTTGATTCATGGACCTGACATTCCAGGTTCCTATGCAATATTGTTCTTTACAGCATCGGATCTTGCTTCTATCACCAGTCACATGCACAACTGGGTATTGTTTTTGCTTTGGCTCCATCCCTTCATTCTTTCTGGAGTTATTTCTCCACTGATCTCCAGTAGCATATTGGGCACCTAACGACCTGGGGAGATTCTCTTTTGATATCCTATCATTTTGCCTTTTCATACTGTTCATGGGGTTCTCAAGGCAAGAATACTGAAGTGGCTTGCCATTCCCTTCTCCAGTGGACCACGTTCTGTCAGACCTCTCCACCATGACCCGCCCGCCTTGGGTTGCCCTGCAGGCATGGCTTGGTTTCATTGAGTTAGACAAGGCTGTGGTCCTAGTGTGATTAGATTGACTAGTTTTCTGTGAGTATGGTTTCAGTGTGTCTGCCCTCTGATGCCCTCTTGCAACACCTACCATCTTACTTGGGTTTCTCTTACGTTGGGCGTGGGGTGTCTCTTCACTGCTGCTCCAGCAAAGCACAGCTGCTGCTCCTTACCTTGGACGAGGGGTATCTCCTTACCGCCGCCGTTCCTGACCTTCAACGTGACATAGCTCCTCTAGGCCCTCCTGCGCCTGTGCAGCCACCACTCCTTGGGTTGCTCCTTCAGGCCGCCAGCCGTGCCCTCAGGCGTGGGTGGCTCCTCCCAGCTGCCGCCCCTGGCCTCGGGCTCGAGGTGGCTTCTCCCGGCCGCCCCTGACCTCAGATGCGGGGTAGCTCCTCCCAGCCGCCACCCTGACCTCAGATGCGGGGTGTCTCCTCCAGGCCGCCACTGGCCTCGGACGCAGGGTAGCTCCTCCCGGCCGCCGCCCCGACCTCAGACGCAGGGTAGCTCCTCGGCCGTTCCTGCGCCGTCGCCGCCTGGCACTCTAGGCTGCTGCCCCTGACCTCGGACATGGGGTAGCTCCTCTCGCCCTCGCTTAGTGCGCCGGGCTGGCTCTCACAGCCGCCGGTGCTTAGTGCGCCCATCAGAGGAAAAACAAACAAAAAAACTCAGCACAAATGTAGGAGACAGGAAGAATCAAAGAAAACCAGGCCTCGGCAAGAGCGCAAAAGAAATTTATAGTTATTGATAAACTGAATGCTATAAGGCATGAACCGGGCTGGCTCTCACAGCCGCCGGTGCTTAGTGCGCCCATCAGAGGAAAAACAAACAAAAAAACTCAGCACAAATGTAGGAGACAGGAAGAATCAAAGAAAACCAGGCCTCGGCAAGAGCGCAAAAGAAATTTATAGTTATTGATAAACTGAATGCTATAAGGCATGAGACTCTTGGAACAAGTCCAGAGGGAACAGTTCATAATCTTAAAAACAAGATATGATCCTGGAGTCGGAAAACCGACTCCAGACTATTTCCCAACTGGCGTCTGAAAGTCACACGTTTTACATATCTGGTGGAAAATCTATAAATAAGAATATTAGTCTTAGTTTCTGATTTGTTATTGATTACTGTTTCTTAGTTACTCAGTGATTAATGATCACTTTGTTCTTTGGCCCTGAAGGCCACATGAGTTATAGCTTAATTCCCTGCACATTCTTTCCTTCAAGGCTGAGCATATAAGAAAACTGGCTTGGATTCAGTTTTGGCATCTTCACCTTGGAGCGGTGTTGGTCCCTTGATCCTTGCTTTTCACTGAATTCTTGTGTCTTGTTTCTCATTCACCCCGTATCAGGCTTTCGGAAACCCTGCTTGCCAAGCTGGTCTCGACGTGTGGCTCCGGAACAGGGACCCAAGTGAATCCAGCCTGCGAGGCTACGTTCCTAGCGGCGGAGAACACAGGGAAATCCGGCCAGCTCGGCAGACGAGGGAAGTACTTGGTAAGTACACCCCTGCGGATTTGTCTATCAGGGTAACAATGGGGCAAAATCCTTCTAAGCATAGTGACTATATGCAAGTGTTAAAAACTTTGTTTAAAAGTTCGGGGGTTGAGATATCTCAATCCCCTTTTAAAGAATTGTTTTCTGCCATCAAAATATATTGCTACTGGCTAGATCCAGATAAAGGGACTTAAGGCATAAGGAATGGCATGAAGTTATGCGTTGCCTGCGCTGTGCCTACCAACGCGGCGAAGAGATTCCTTTGTCTGTATGGTCAGTAGGGAATCTTACTAGCACTGCTTTAGGACCGCTGCAATCAGAAACCTCAGATTCAGAGGATTCTGTAGAACAAATACAAAAACAAATGGAGGAAATGAATTTATATGATAGCATAGGTGATGAGGAAGAAAAACAATAAAAACAAAATAAGAGCCAAAAGAATGACAGAAGTCAAGAACAGATCTTTCTCGCTGGACCAACTGCACCTCTGGTCGAGCCCCCTCCTTTCAATCCTACAACCCCTTGGGATGATGGATTTGCTTTCAAACCACAGATAACTGTGCCTAATAAAATGACACCTTTACAAAAGGGGGTTCGTATGGCACAAATGCAGGGGGATGAAGATGCTTTAATTCTCCTGTGGCTGTAATTCAAATCCCTCCAGATCCTCAAGTCCCACAAGGAGGAATGCATTATGATTATGACGCCATACCATTTAAAACTATAAAGGAGATAAAACAGGCATGTACCCAATATAAGAAACTAATTCTCCTTATACCATGGGACTAATTCAGGGACTTTCACAAGCTGAACGGTTAATTCCTTATGATTCGGAAATGATAGCCAGAACTTGCCTATCCACCTCAGAATTTTTTACAATTTAGGACCTGGTGGCAAGATGAGGCAAATCAACAAGCTCACAGAAATGCGACAGTCAACCCGCCAGTTGATATAACACTTGATCAATTAATGGGTANAGCTGAACGGTTAATTCCTTATGATTCGGAAATGATAGCCAGAACTTGCCTATCCACCTCAGAATTTTTTACAATTTAGGACCTGGTGGCAAGATGAGGCAAATCAACAAGCTCACAGAAATGCGACAGTCAACCCGCCAGTTGATATAACACTTGATCAATTAATGGGTAGCGGGACACATTTTGGCATTCAAGCTCAGTTACAATTTGATGATCAATTACTTACTCAAGTGAGGATGATATGTTTAAAAGCCTGGGAGAGAGTAAATCCACCCGGACAAGCCTCGGTTTCATTTACCCAAATTAAACAATCAAATCTATGCTTATGTAGATTTTATTGCCAGGTTACATCAAAATTTAAATAAAACAGGCACACAACCTGGTTTGAGAGATTTGCTGAAGCAAGTTCTTGCTTATGACAATGCTAAATCGAAATGTAAAAAGGCGATTTAGCCTCTCAAAGCACAGGGTGACTCTCTAGAAGAATATCTTAAAGTTTGCCAGGATATTGGGTCAGAATCATGTAAAATGCAACCCCTGGCTCAAGCATTGTCTAAGACTAATAAAAGACAGATATGAGATGCCACTCCTATTTGTATTGGTTTTGGAAGTGTATGTCTTAAAACAGGATATCAAAAATGGCTGCCAGTTGTCAAAGAATCAAATGATGATAAGACTTCGCTCTTTCTGTTAACTGCTCTTACTTTTTTAGAAAAAGGGGAAACTTCCAGCATGATGAATACACCTGACCTTCCTGACTGTGTTGCTGAAATTAGCCATGGTATTAAAAATTGGTTACAATGGAACAACAGACTGGTTCCAAATAGGAAAAGGAGTACGTCAAGGCTGTATATTGTCACCCTGCTTATTTAACTTATATGCAGAGTACATCATGAGGAACACTGGATTGGAAGGAACACAAGCTGGAATCAAGATTGCCGGGAGAAATATCAATCNTTTTTTTTTTTTTTACCATTTACCTTCTTTTCTGAGAGTTTCTACTCATTATGGTGGTTGCAAGCATATTTTCAGTAATTACACTAATTGAATTAGAAATTCAGTATTTGTCTCCTCTCTGAGTTGATCTTTATTGATAATGTCTTCGTTAGAGTTTGGATCATGTGTTTCTGCTTCTTTGTAGACTGAATAACTCTGGATTATCTGCTAAAGATTTTGAATGCTATATTATGGAGATTCTGGGTGCTGCCATATTCCTCCAGAGAAGGTTGATCGTTTCACTTAGCAGGCAATTAACTCAGCTAAAGAGAAAAGTCTGAATCAGTGTGGTTAGGTAGAAGCTGAAATACGCTGCTTGCTTTGGCTGCACTACTTTAAATCTGCCACATCCATGGATAGCCCAAGGTTTAAAAGTTTACATGAGGAATTTTGAATACCACCTCTGTGATTTTCTCTTTCCAACATTCTTCCCACTCTCTTTTCCAGGTATTGTGAGTCCTTAAGCTTTGTTCTTGAGCTCTTCAAGGTTGTAAGATTGAACGTGTTCGTTTCAGTCTAGGCCAGCCACACGTGGAAGGCTGGGGCTTGTCTGAGGCCAAATGCTGTGAACTTGGTTTCTCCATGGGACTCTCTCTTCCAAATGTAAAGTGTCCTTCAATTTCAGTCCAGTTTTGGTCTTTCCCCAATTTATAATTGTTTCCCAAGGAAGGGTTTGTTTTATAAGAACTACTTGATTATGACATGAAGTAGAACCATTTTAAAATTAACTTTCGTCTTCTGTTTAGTTTATATTTTAATCCTTGCTATGGTTGAGGTGTGTTGCTTAGTGGCTATGAACAGAATCAGACTACTTGGATTCAAATATTAAATCCTTGGCTAACTGTGTGATCTCTTTGTTTCTCATTTACAAAATGAAAATAGTTATAATAGAACCAATCTTATAGGCTATTTTGTGGGCACTAAATAAGATACTAATTGCAATGTGGTTAGGATATTGACTGATACTTCATAGATATTTGAATGTTGGTAATGTTAACGTGGGGTCCCCCGGTGGCACAGTGGTGAAGATGCAGGAAATGCAAGAGACACGGGTTCCATCCTTGAGTTGGGAAGATCCCCTAGCAATCCACTTCAGTATTCTTACCTGGAAAATTCCACAGACAGAGGAGCCTGGTGGGTTACAGTCCACGGGCTCGCAAAGAATCGCACACAGCTGAGCACGCATGCACTTATGGTTAATGTAATTAACATCCCATTATTAAGCTATAGATTACATAATTTCTCCCTCCGGAACTCGGGCCACTGAGACTCACAAAGATCTTCACTGGCTATTTGTATAATCAAATCTTATACCATTCCCAACTTACAACCTTCTTTTGAAGGATTAAAGAAAACACATAAACACAGGAATATGCTTAGGGACATCTGCCTTTGGGAAATGACTGAATTTTGGATACTTAGAAATGAATTATTAAAATTTCATGAAGTTTTCCTCTCTGGCTCATTATTTTTTGTGGCTGGCTGACTAAACTGTACTTTGTGGACATGGATTGGAACCTTATTTATTTAGAGGAAGAAACCATGTGTTATTTAATCAAAGGACCAAGGTTGCTTTCTTAAATTTGGCCACATGACTTTCTACCATCTTTTTACTTCAAGAGTCAATGTTACGGCTACTGGTGAACTATTCGAAATTACTTTAAAATAGTTTAATAGTTTTAAGTTTGCTTTTTCAGTTCAAAAAATAACTTTAGAGTCAATCAGTTAATGAATCCCCTCTTTCTCTTTATTTGGACCACCTTCAAATGCTGATCTGCAGGGGAGGGGGTGGGCAGGGGCTGCAAACACGTTAATAGAAAATCCTGATGGAGAGGAGAAAGCTGGTCTGTCTTTTTCACCCTCTGCAGCTGCTGTAGTTGTGGATCCAGTGCTTCTAAAATTCAGGAATATTATGGAAATTATAGAACTTGTGAAGGGGTGCCTCCAGAGAAAGAAAGTTATAAACTTCACAAGACTCATGAATCGCAGGCAAAATGCATTCAGAGTAGAAACGTCCATGATTTTTAGACATCACATCCACTGTGCTTCCTTTGCAGGACCATTTTAGCCTGAAATTCATACCAATGCTGAAACCATGCTATGTCACTGTCATTTTTCCTCCATTGTATTCCTCTAATTTATCTTGTGTCCCTCAGGCAAAGATCAAATGAGGTTTTTCCAAGGTTGGTAAACAATCTTTATATTGTGTCACTTTATTAATATAAATAATAATAACGTTCTAATACTAAGTGTATATCTACAGTAAGACATTAACAGCAGTTCAACAGAAAGCATGAAGACTTAGCATAAAGCAATGCTTAGCAAAATATTATAAAAGTTACCAGTGCCTTTAGCTATAATATTTTATTCTATTCCATAAATTTGAAAGATTTTTTTTCCAGTAAGAACTGGAAAGTGAAGCTGAATCACGTTATCCCATTTCTATTGCTTTTTCTTTCCGTATGTAAGAATTGATGAATGAAACTTTCCTACATTTGTAACTGAATATTTATACCCAATATTTTTTCTTAATTTTTTCCTTTCAAATAATTATAGCTAAACTTCCCTTGAACTAAATTAAAAAGCAAGATGCAAATTGTCTGTATATTGTGGTTGCAATTATGTAAAAATATGACTGCATGTGAATAAAGGACTAGAAGGGGATATACAGAAATTACTTTAATTATATAACATGATGGAAATCACAGGAGTTTTCCCACACACATACCATTTAAGTTTTATGTAATATTCTGTTATTGTTTTCAAAATAATATATTTTTTAAGTTTCCCCATTGACAAGTCTGTCAGCTTGAAAATTTATTAGGTGATTTTTAAATTAAATCCATTTTTCCCCCAAATTTCAGAAGCTCTTGCTCATAGCTTCCCCGTCCATTCCTCGTTTTTCATTTAAGGGGAGTTTGTTGAGCACCTAAACTAGGCCTGATCACCCAGATGCAGTGGCCACGATGACGTGCTGCATCAATTGCTTTTCCCCTCAAAGCTTTGCTCTCTGCTGATTCACAGGAAGTGCTCCAAGGATGCATTTCTAATAGTTATTCTAATTCTGTCCTGTCTTGACCAGATTGTATACAAACAATCTTTACAGCAGGTGCATGTGATCAAACACAAACAGTAACCTCTTTCAATCTTCCCACTTTGGGCAATCACACAAACAATGATCCTCTTTGCTCCCCAGGGGCAATCTGCTTTTCAGGTTTGGTGACATTTTCTCATTTTCCCTCATTTGTCACTACAACAGGACATTTAACAGACTCAGCTGATGCTTCTCTTTAAACCTCTTCTCCGTCTCTCTGCCACTCAAAAATCAACTTCTCTCTCATTTGAATGATTCCCATTCTTGTTTCTCTAACACCCTTCTTTTCCTTTACATATTTCCTACTTATTTCCCTGTTCCACAGAATTCCTGATTTTTCTTTTTCTCTCTTTCAGTGATTTCACTCATTAGGATGATGCTTGCAGTAATCATTCAGTTATACAGTTGAACTTTGAACAACACAAGTTTCAACTGCCATGTACCCGCTCGTATGCAGATCTTTTAAATAACTATTTTGGAGATTCGTGACTATTGGAAAACTTTGCAGATGAACCATGTAGCCTAGAAATATTGAAAAATAAGAAAATGTTATGTATGTCACAGATGCCTAAAATATATGTGGCTATACATACAAAAATATGTGTTGATTGTTTTTGGTGAGGTTTCCAGTCAACGGTAGTTATTAGTAGTTAAGTTTGGGGGAATTTAAAGTTTTATGTGGATTTTTGACTGTGTAAGAAGTTAGTGTCCCTAACCCTCACATTGTTCAAGAGTCCACTATAATTTTAATAAATAAATTTTGTTGAGGGTTCATTATATATCAGGCTCTATACTAATAAGTACATAACTCATTTCCATGATATCATGTAATTTTTACAAAACCGTAAAAAGGTAAAATGCTTACTGTCTTTTTCTTTCCTTTTTTTAAAAAATGTTATTGGCATATAATTGATTTACAGTTTTGTGTTAGTTTCAGGTGTACAGCAAAATGAATCAGTTACACACACACAGACACACACATATATATGTAAGAGTCAAATAATGCAACTCAGTTTTACTTAGTCAAGGGTCCTCATTTATTATTCAGAAAAATTTTGTTAGACTATCTCAGATTTTCCTTTCCTTTTTGTCATAGACCACAAAGCCAGCATCTTTCTGCTTTATAGAATAGCAGAGTGAAACAGTGCAGGAAAGAAGTTTGAAAATGTACTTTGGATACTGTCTTTATCACTGGCAGCTCACTGAACTTGAGCGTTATATAACTTCTCCCTGTCTAATTATTCATGTGTAAAGTAAGGTAATATCCTTTGCCGTGCAAGACTAACGTCAAGATTACATAAGACTTCTGTGTTTGGTACATAGAAGGAATCTAATAAAAGAGAGATAATAGTTACATATTTTTTTTCTTGGAGGTTCTATTGTAACACTCTTTTATTTTCATTTTATTGTATTTGAATTTTTAGTTTACAAAAGGCATGGAGTATCTTCATTGTATTGACAGTAAAATTATGGACTAACATTACACCTACATTTGCTTCAGAATTCTTATACACTGGGTTGGCCAAAAAGTCCATAAGACATTATGGGAAAAGCTGAACAAACTATTTGGCCAACCCAGTAAAAAACATCTTCCCTTAAAAGTAGATAACATTTGGGGAGTTATCACTTAGCCACTCACCTTCCTAACAGTCTAGAACATCACATATTAACAATCTATTTGTTTCTCCTGAAAATAATATTCTTCCCCTATAAATACCACAGGTGGATTCTTTACTACTGAGGCACCAGAGAAGCCCATGGTAAGCATCATAGAGCTGAAACAAGCTGCAGTGATCTAGCCTGGAAAACAAATCACCTTTAACAATTGTGCTTCCATCGGAAGACACACTGTGAGTTGTAAACAACTAATCTGGGAATATGTGTTGGGAACACAATTAAAATATCATGTGCTAGAGAGCAGTCGGTCTTAATCACTGAGCTGTGTGCAAATATCACAATATACAAGAACTTCCCTGATGGCTGAGTCAGTAAAGAACCGGCCGACCAATGCAGAAGACTTGGGTTCGGTCCCTGGGTCAGAAGGATTCCCCTGGAGGAGGGAAATGAAAATCCACTCTAGTATTCTTGCCTGGAACAGCCCATGGACAGACGAGCTTGGTGGGCTACAGTCAATGGGGTCACAAGAAGACACTACAGAGAATGAGCGCATACACCATACAGTAAATGGGATATAAAATAAACTATTAACCTTCCTGTCATTTTTGCCTAATTTTAAGAATAATTTCTGTAGTTGAAGCAGCTGTAGGAATAAAATTGGTTATTAAAGTAAAAAAGACTAAGTCTTTACTGAGTTTTCTCCGAGGAAAACAAGAGTGCTGCTCTTGGTGAGCATTGACTAGTGGGCTTATGGACTTGAGAGTGCGGAGGTAACTTAAATTACTCAGGGATTATCCTTATGCAGAAAAAAAAAAGTGAGATGTTGATTTTCACACCCAGAAGACTGGGGAGGCATTTTTTAAATAGTCGAAGACACCTTGATCAAATGACTTTTCACAGAAATTTTTATTACACTGTAAAACTTGACATTTACATCCACAGGCTAAAGAAATTAAAAGATATTTATACTCACTCATTGATGTAAAGTCAGGTTGGAAAATTGACTGAAATTAGGACAAAAGACATTTTGTCATAAGCAAAGGAAAACAACAAAGGAGATTCATGCGATGTACTTGGTAAACTACACATTCACCCAGAATTAAACAGAATATTTACTGAGCACATATTATGTGCCTGGCACTGCCATGGGTGCTCAGAACTCCTGTGAATAAGACAGGCAAGTTCTCTAACCTCACTGAGCTTCTAGCCCAGTGGCAAAGGCAGATCAATAAGCATAGGGTTGACTTATACATTTAAATTCCATTCAGAGAAGTGAGTTATGCTGCCAGCATAACAAAGGGCCATCTGGACTTCCCTGGTGGCCCAGAGGTTAGGAATCTGCCTGCCAGTGCCGGGAAGATGGGTTCAATCTCCGATCCAGGAAGATTCCACGTGCCTTGGAAAAACGAAGCCTGTCTGCCCCAATTACTGAGCCTGTGCTCCAGAGCCAGCACATATCACAAGAGAAGCCAGCTGATTGAGACACCCTCACACTGCAAGGAAGAGTAGTCCCAGCTTGCCACAACTAGAGAAAAGCCCACGTCTAGCAACAAGGACCCAGGGCAGCCCCTCTCCAAAATAATAATAATAATAATCAAGGGCCAACAACCCAGGAATCGGAATATTAGTAAGGGTCGAGGAAGAAAACCAAATCTCTGACATGCTGGAGATTCCGGAAGGCTTCCATCCAAACTCAGGAATAGGAGCAGCTTGTTTCCGAGCCCCTGACATCCCTAAGGTCTTCATTTCCTCCTCTTCCAGCTCAGGCAGGTGCGACTGTACTGTATTCATGCTCCACCTGCAAACGCTCGTCAAAGCTTCACCTGAAAGCCTGTCTACCTCATAGTGTAAGCATGTGTATCTACAGTAGAGTTTCTAATTCCTCAGGGTCATGTAAATGTTAACTGAATACATTTTTGCATTAAAATGTAGTGAGTGGGGGAATTTTACAGGAGAATCCCTCATAGGACAAGATCGAGTTATGGTCCCTCATGATATCAGCTAAGTAGTCCCCAGGGAGATATTGTTTATGAAGAGATCTGAGAGGACATCAACAAGATTCAACTTCCTGTCACTAAATATTTTTCTTTCAAATGAAAGGAAAAATGCACTCAGACAAAACTACAGCTGTGAGCACTTACCTGGTGGTGCCATGGATAAGAATTCACCTGCCAATGCAGGACACGCAGGTTTGATTCCTGGTCTGGGAAGATTCCACATGCCATGAAGCCCATTCACCTAGAGCCCATGTTCTGCAGCAAGAAAAGCCACTGCAATGGGAAGCCCACACACCACAGCAACGAGTAGCCCCCGCTTGCCGTTACTAGAGAAAGCCCATGCACAGCAATGGAGACTCAGTGAGCCAAAATCAACAGATACAAAAAAAACATTTAAACTTTTTTTAAAAAAAGAATATTCTTTCCATTTATTAAAAAAAAAAAATAGCTGTGAAAAGTCCCATTTCTTGGCCAACTAGCATCATCCTAAGTAGAAAATGTATGGCTGGACAGAGTGCATTTCTTAAGTAGAAGCAACAAGTGACCTCAGCAGTAGGAAATCTGTGCCTTCTTGAACAGTCCTTGTGTGGTCAGCTTCTCCATCTGCCAGCTTTTACACCCTCCCCACCCCTTGTCCTGAAATTCCTCCTTCCCCTGGGAACTCCTATAGGGCAAAGCCTCATATGGACCATTCCTGTGGGTGAAGTCCTATCCTTCATCCTGGAAAAGGTGACCCACTGAGCAACACTTCGCACAGATCCTCCCAGCCTCTGCCAATATCTGGTTTTAACTCAATGCTAAAGATTACATGGTTCTCTCATTAAAGGAAGTAATCAAATTACGCATGAATTTGCTCTAAGCCCATGCCTATTTTTTGGTGGCAGAATCATAATAAAACTCTAAATTTTGGTAAAACTAATCAACGTGACTCACATTGGCCTGAAGTGGCAATTATTCTGATCTCATTGCCTTGAGAGAGTTGGTGCTATTTGGTTTGACCTAAACATGCAGTGGGATGAATGGCTTTTAAAATACTTAATTACACGGGCAAGGCCAACTGCAAGGGTAGCCAGCTGTAGGAAATGTCCAGCTTATAGACCATGCGCCTTCATGTGGGCACATACACAATGCAACGAGACAGAGTAAAAGAAATGATTATCCCTAAAAATATTTAATCTCCAGGATGTTGTTTGCCGTTAACAAGATTGATGTCTGCTCTTGGGGACCTTACATGCAAAGGCAGTGAAATGAACAGATCCATATGTTACAGATTCATTAAAACCAGGCAGTGTCTTACGATTACAAATTAAATTGGTACATCTGGAAAAAGGAATACTGGGATTTACAGGTTTTTGTGATTTTTTCCTTATCATAAAATAATGGAAATTGTGGTTCTGATTTTTATTTGATTAAAGGAATCATTTCATTGTTCTAATTGGAAAGGTATGTAGAACTTTTGGAACATACACATATGGCTCAGGTTTGCCGATGGTGTCAGTTAATTTGGCATTGTTAACAGTCTGCTTTTTTTCCCCAGTGTTCATATTTTTCGTTAGTCAGAAATTATTTAGTTGAGCAGTTTTTCTTTAATTTCCACTTTTTTTTTCCTCCAGAGGGCTTTCTTACTTAAAATGTGTTGAGACTTTTTATTGCTTTTATGTCCATCTGAATTTTCTCTAGTAACACAATTTTACGTGCGATTGGGATAAAGACATTTCGAAATCCCTCCAGAGCGGTTCAGTTTGGAAAACATCCTATACACATGATTTGCTGGAGGCAAGCTCACGTTACAGATTAAAAGTCTATGCCAAGACAATAGAAAAAATCATAGTTTCTTCAAATCAAAAGAGAAAGCTATTTTTTATCTTTTTTTTTTTCCCTGAGCCTGAAAGACCTATTTCGAACTTTGAAGGGAAAGCACACCATCACAAGCCTGGTAAGATATCACTCTCCACCCGTTGTTAAAGCCTCAAGCTGTACAAATGTCTAAAGTACAAGGATGCGCTAGGAGCTTACAGAAATGCCTCTCATAGCCGATCGGCTGACCATGCTAAGTGACTATAGCAGTGATTCCAGGAAAATGACAGACGAAACCAACCAAAACAACCACATCCCCCAGATGGACATGGAGCAAACTCTCACTGGTTGGAAAAGTTTTCCTATCACTTGTCTTCTGGAGCTAATTTCCTGCTTATTCATAAACACACATAGAGAACGCAGCATCTAGTGCTAGCAAAAATAAACACATCCAGAAACTCTCTAATAACTGTTAAGTCAGAAGAAGTTTTACTAGTTGCTAAAGCTGCCTTGTAATTTAAGATCATTTATTTTAGATTACTCACTGGAGAAATATCGCAGTGGTTCATGCCCAACTTGTCTTTCCGAAAGGGTGTTAAAGAGTCATTTACTTGGCTTGCATTCCAACCAAACACAGTTCAATGTAAACTTTCTATATGCAACTTGAAGTACATCTTTCTACTTTTTTGTATTGCTTACAGAGGCTAACCTTGTACATGTTCCTTTATTAAACACTCATCTTTCTGTGTTTCATACTAATGTTGAACACTGTTTATACAAGGTCCATGCAATGGCAATATAGATTGTGAATCAGAAATCTGCAGAAGTTCATACAGAGCCACCTTTCTAAAAGAAATAGTTTTACCTTTAGTGTTCCCAGCTTACATACAATAAAATGTCAAATAAACTTAAGTTTTTAATCAAAGTAAATAAAGCCTGAGCAAAGTACCAAGGGGCAAATTCAAGGCCTCTTTGTAACATAAACAATGTTTTCATAACTGAGCAGCCTCACCAACTTAATACCTAAAAACAAGGTTACTCCTGCAGGGATGTGGGTCATACCATCTGCCAACATGTTGTTGTCTGAGTCTGAGGACAGGAAGAAGAGGCAGGAGAAGGAGAAGCAGAGAACAGGCTCCAGCATGTTGCTTTGACCAGCCTTTTATGACATGATTTTCCCTTTCCAACTCCCCTAAAATCCCCATCATTGGAACCAAATATCAAGCCCTCTATTCTCTTATTAATTCATAACATTAGTTATTTCCCATAAAGATGTGGTTGATGCTCAGCTGGACACATATGGCTAGCAACATAGCCATCCCAGAGACTTTCTTGATGGTCCAGTGGTTAGGCTTCTAGGCTTCCACTGCAGGGTGTGAGTTCAATCCTTAGTCATGATATTAAGATCCTGCATGTTGTGAGGTACAGCCAAAATATTTTTTAAATAGTTCATAGTATGAAGAGTGACTAACACTTTGGGACTCTGCTTGAACCTAATGGCTGGCATCTCTCCTTAACATTCAGTGATCCTGTCTTAATGGTTGTTAAATGTTTCTAATGTTACCCCTGATTACAGGCAAGCATATTTCCTCCAAAGAGTTGGGAGAGGAGAAGACTTCCCATTTCCCCATCTCTCTTTAGCTCATGGACATGTACAGACAAGCAGACATGAGGCAGACCCTTCCTAAGGCCCAGCCAACCTGCCTCTGAGGAAATGAACACCAGGACAGGTGAGCTTCACAAGGATGATGACTGTGAGTACAAAGCACGAGGCTGGGAAGACAACCTCAGCAGAGTTGTCCTGGGGAAATTTTCCTGAGTCCCAGGGCCCATATGTGACATAGATAATGAGGGCCCTGAACCAGTCAGCAGTGGGAAATGGAGGTGTGGGCAGGGGGCCAAGTAAGGGAGAAAGAAAGAAGAAACCACAAGCCAACTTGGTTTCCTTTGTAATTTTCCAAGAGTGAGTCTGAGTTAATGAAAAGTCCTCGTGGAAGTTTCCATTTCTTTTTTCTTTTCTCTTCTTGGCTGTGCAGCATATGGGATCTTAGTTCCCCAACAGGTGATTGAACCCACATCTCCTGCGTTGGAAATGGAGTCTTAAACCAGTGGACCACCAAGGTATCCCCAAAAGTTCCATTTATTTTAAACACTTTCCATTTCACTTTCCAAACTATAGTTCACATGCCACTCCCCCTGCTCCCTCTCTGAACACCAGAGCATGCACGACTTTGCTGAGTTAGAATTCTTCAGTGTCCTTGTATGATGCTTCCTTAAAGTTCAAAGTTTCTTAAATCTAGTGTGCTCAGTAGCTCAGTCATGTCCAACTCTTTGCAACCCCATGAACTGTAGCCCACAAGGCTCCTCTATCCATGGGATTTTCCAGGCAAGAATAGGAGAGTGGGCTGTCATTTCCTTTTAGTATTTCTGTGTAACACAGAGCTCCACACAATGTCTGCACATAGATCAAGAAAAAGGCAAAGGTCCCCCCTCTCACCACTCTTTTTCCCATCGTGCTGAGTTTGATTAATATCATAAGACAAAAAAAGGAATAAAAGGCATACAGATTGGGAAGGAAAAGATAAAACAGTATCTGTTCACAGATGGCATAATCTCATGTGTAGAAAAACAAAATGAATTGAAAAAAAAATGCCTGCAATTACTAAGCAATGATAGGAATGTTGCAGGAGACAAGGTTGATATACAAAAATCAATAACTTTCCCATATAACAATAATCAGACAGTGAAATTTGAAACCAAAACCACAATGCCATTTACATGCACACCCTCCTAAAATAACATACTTAGGTATAACTCTAACAAAATATATATGAGACTGATATGAGGAAAACTACAAAATGCTGATGAAAGAAAGCAAAGAAAAACTAATATATTAATATTAAAGTACATAACAGGAGGACTCAATATTGTCCAGATGGAAGGACTTCCCAACTTGATCTATAGATTCAACACAAGGCCAATCAAAATCCCAGAAAGATATTTTGTAGATATTGACGAGCTGATTCTAAAGTCTGGATGAAAAGGCAAAAGACCCAAAATAGCCAACACCATACTGAAGGAAAAGAATCAAGTTGGAGTCTGGCCACTACATGACTTCAAGACAATCTAAAGCAACTGTAATCAGGAGAATGTGCCAAAACAAATAAGCACACTAATTTATCCCAGATCTTGAAGTACATGTCTCAAAGGGATTTTGAGCAATTTCTTCCAATAGTATTTATCACTGTCTATCATTGATGATTGAATAGCAGCTACTATTTTTTTATTGGGACTGAAGCTCCCATACTTTGGCAACCTGAGGCAAAGGGCCGACTCATTGGAAAAGACCCTGATCCTGGGAAAGATTGAGGGAAGAAGGAGAAGGGGGGAGTAGAGGATGAGATGGTAGAATAACATCACTGACTCAATGAACATGAGTTTGAGCAAACTCGGAGATAGTGAAGGACTGGGAAGCCTGGCGTACTGCAGTCCGTGGAATCGCATAGAGTTAGACACGACTGTAGTGACCTAGCACGCACACACACAGCTGCTTGACAATGTTATGTTAGTGTCTGCTGTACAGCAGTGTGAATCAGCTATATGTATACATATATCCTCTCCCTCTTGGACCTCTCCCCTCCCCATAACCCCTACCCCACCCCTCTAGGGCATCTCAGAGCACTGAGCTGAGCTCCCTGTGCTACATAGCAGCTTACAGCCACTGTGGAGAACAGTGTGGAGGTTCCTTAAAAAAAACTAAAAATACCATATGACACAGCAGTCCCACTACTAGACATGCACCCTGAGAAAACCATAATTCCAAAAGATACATGCATCCAAATGTCAATTGCAGCACTATTTATTAACACAATAGCCAGGACGTGGAAGCAGCCTAAGCTGTAATTCATGCTTTTAACCACAACACCATACATTCCTTATGGGGAGACCTGGGTGGACTATAAGGTGACAACTGCAAAGACATAGAAAATTGCTTCTTAGGATGTCAGCAAAGATGCAATAGCACAGTGTGGTCCAAATTTTGTTATTTTGCAAAAGAGGAAACTGAAGTAAAAAGGAAATAGATGCAACTCTAGTAAAAGGAAAGATCAGAAAGTCTGTGGTGTTTTTTTTTCCCCCAAATGCTTTTCTCCTGTATATCCCATTCTCAATGCCTCAATATGACACCTGGTGAGTGGCAGGTAACTATTACCTAAGTGACAGACACCAAGTGAGCAGGCAGTATACCCTAAATAAAGAAATAAGAAGTACATTTCTTACTTCTTACAAAGTAAGAAGACATTTGAAAATATCTGATTTTGGTTTTCATAAGCATTTTCTGGAATATAAGTGGAGCTAAAGGCTCAGGAGATTTAAACTCATTGACATCTCAATTATAAAGAAAATGAATTTAAGTTCAGGTTTCTCCCTAACGAAAATAATCCAGATGTCCCTGGCATGGGGATTCTGGATAAATCAGCATGTACCACACACACACACACACACACACACACACATCATGTGTAAATGTCGGGTATTCCAACAAGACTTGGAATAACATTTATTTTCAAGAAATGTAATAAAAAATTCCCTTGAATGCTGAGATTTCCTGTCGTAATTACCTATTTAGTGAAAAATAGTTTAAGGAAACCTGTCGAGTTCCTGAATTATGCATCTAACCCGGGAAAGCTGTCTTGAGTACGTATTTCTCTCTCTGAGGTCGGACAGGGAGTGTTTGAGATTTGAGAGGGAGTATCCAGATATTTTGGCTTCAATCGCCAATGCAGGAGACTTAAGTGACCCAGGTTTGACTCCTGGGTGGGGAGAATCCCCTGAAGGAGGGCATGGCAACCCACTTGAGCATTCTTGCCTGGAGAATCCCATGGACAGAGGAGCCTGGTGGGCTGCAGTACATGGGGTCGCTAAAGAGTCAGACATGACTGAAGTGACTTAACACATACATACTCATCCAGATATTTGCTGGAGCCTCCAAATAATGTTACACTGGGCTGATTATAAGCCATGTAAAGCATCGAACTTGGGTCTCCTGCATTGCAAGTGGGTTCTTAATGATCTGAGCTACAAGAAAACCCCACACTCCTCTTTATCTGGTATCAGTAAGGCTGTGGCTGCTTCCTTTTTACTTTCTTGTTCCTGATCTATATTTTCTTCTTCTTAATTTTGCCTCATTGGAAGTTTTTTTTTGCTAATAATTTATAATTATTCATATACTTTGAAAACTAGTCTTTGGTTTGTCGTGTATATTGAAAGCATATTGTCTTATTCTTTCACCTTTTGAACAGTTGAATACATTTCATGCCCAATGATAATGTCTTGAGCTTCTTGGTTTGGGGGAAAGGAAATGTATTTGATGAACATAAGGTCCTAAAGCACATTGAGAACTTTACCGCAATGATGAGCCAGACACAGTGAACGAATAGAGGATGCACTGTTGTTGGTGAGATTCAATCAAAAGGAGACTGTTGCATGAGAGACTAGGTGTCCAAGAGTTTAATGAGTTAATTCTGGTGGTTGAGGGGACATAAAAAATCTATTCCATTCCGAGAATCCATAAGCCAGCATACTTGGTTGCTGGACCAAACAACATGGGAGGTTGGGTCGCTCAAGGTTACAGTGGTTATTGGGAAGAATCTTTAGTCCTGGTGGTCAAAACTAACGAAGAAAGCCAAGACTGTTGGCAAAACCTGAATAAAATATGAGCCCTACCCAAATGACAGCCCCTAGCCTTGCTCCAATGGCATCGTCTTCGCCTGAGTGTTGAAATAAACACTTCACCTCAGGCCACATTCCAGACGTACTGATTCAGAATCTGATTTTAACAAGATCTCCAAGTGATCTGAAGATATTAAATGTGAGTTGCTCTGCTCTAGAAGGATTTTTTTTTTCCAGAGACTAGTAACAGGGTATTAAAAAGGGATAATTATAAGTATGATAGGTAAGTACAAGTTAGTTAATTCTGTGTTTTGGTAGCTCTTGCTGATTTTTTTCACAGAATTTTCACCTGTATTTTCTCACTTGAACCTCATAACAATTCCATGAGGAAACAGCTTTAAAGGCTGCTTAATTGGCTGGCAAAAGTAAAGTAAATTAAACAAGGCTGGATATAGAAATGATTGCCTTAGTTTTTAAATTTATTTATTTTTACTTGGAGGATGATTGTTTTACAATATTGTGTTGGCTTCTGCCATACAACTACATGAATCAGCCATTGGTATACACATGTCCCCTCCCTGCTGAACCTCCCTCGCACCTCCCACTCCATCCCAACCCTTTAGGTTGTCACAGAGCACCAAGTTTGAGCTCCCTGCATCGTACTATGCTAGCAAGAAGCAGATCAGGGGCTGTCTGGGATCAGAAGTAGGGGAGGAGACTAGCTGCAAAGGGGCACCAACTTTTCAGGGTGACCAGCATGTTCTATATCTTAGTTGCAGTGACTGTTTCATGGCATATATTGCAGACAAAACTCATTAAACTGTGCACTTAAAATAGGTAAAGTTTACTATATGTAAATTATAAATCAATAAAGCTGATTTTAAAATTATAGCAATATACGTTGGTATTGCTATTGTTATTGTTGTGGTTTAGATGCTAAGTCATGTCTAACTCTTCGCGACCCCATGGACTGTAGCCTGCCAGGGTCCTCTGTCCATGGGATTCTCCAGGGAAGAATACTGAAGTGGATAGCCATTTTCTCCTCCAGGAGATCTTCCCCACCCAGGGACTGAACCTGCAGCCCCTGCTTGGTAGGTAGAATCTTTACCACTGAGCCACCTGGAAAGCCCAGACTTTGGCATTAGGAAGTGTTTACAGGTATGCTTTATATGATAATATAGTTTTATACCTTTTTGATAGAACACTTTATTACCCTAAATTGTACTTGCTTTCCCATATGCTCCCAAACAATGTGATACTGGCAGAAGTCACAAAATGATGTTTTCATCTCAGAAGAAGCAACTGTTTTAGCTTAANTAATATAGTTTTACACCTTTTTGATAGAACACTTTATTACCCTAAATACTTGCTTTCCCATATGCTCCCAAACAATGTGATACTGGCAGAAGTCACAAAATGATGTTTTCATCTCAGAAGAAGCAACTGTTTTAGCTTAATTGATTACCTAGGAGGAAAGAAACCACATACATAAAGTGAAAAATGCTAAAGGAATACTGAAAATGACTCCTGGATGACTTCTTTTCTTCCAGCTTTATTGAGATATTATTGACACACAACACACATTAGCTAAGTTGTGAAAGTGATGACTTGATACATATATATATATATATAGTGCAAAATGATAACATAGTAAGGTTAGTTAACACCTCCATCCCCTCACATAATTATCATTTGGGGGGAATGATGACATTTGAGATCCACTGTATTGACACCTTTCAAGTATATAATGTTGTTTAGTTGCTAACTTGTGTCCAGTTCTTTTGCAACCCCATGGACTGTTGCCCACCAGGTTCCTCTATCCATGGGATTTCCCAGGCAAGAATACTGGAGGGACGGGGTAGCCTGGTGGGCTGCCCTCTATGGGGTCGCACAGAGTCGGACACGACTGAAGCGACAGCAACAGCAACAACAATACTGGAGTCAGTAGCCATTTCCTTCTCCAGGGGATCTTCCCAACCCAAGGATCAAACTCTCATTTCCTGATTGACAGGTGGATTCTTTACCACTGGGCCACCTGAGAAACCCCTCGTATATAATATGATGTTTACTAATTAGTCACCATGCTGTAAGCTAGATCACCAGAACTTATCCATCTTATAGCTGGATGTTTGGTCCCTTTGACCATCATCTGAGTATTTCCCCCACCTCCCCACCCTCAGCCTCTGTCAACCACCTTCTACTCTCCATTTTTATGAGTTTGACTCCAAGTTTGACTCCAAGTATAAATGAGAACATACAATATTCATTTTCTCTCTGTCTTATTTCACTTAGCATAATACCCTCGAGGCCAATGATCCAAAGGCAGCATTTCCTTCTTCTTATGGCTGAATAACATTCCAGTTCACATCTTCACCCATTCATCTGTCCAGGGACACTGAAGTTGTTTCCGTGTCTTGGCCGTTATGAATAATGCTGTTATGAATGTGGAGCTGTAGATATCTCTTCAAGACTATTTTTATGTACTTCAGATTTATACCCAGAAGTAGAACTGTTAGATCTTATGCTAGTTTTTATTTTATTTTATTTTATTTTTTTTAGAAACCTCCATACTGTCTTCCATAGTGGCTGCACCAACAGTACAGACGGTTACCGTTTTTCAGCACCTTTACCAGCACTTGTGATCACTTGTCTTTTCGGTAACAGCGATTCCAACAGGTGTGAGGTGGTCATTGTGGCTTTGGTTTTCATTTCCCTAATGATTAATGCTACCGAGTTATCTTTTCATGTGTTTGTTGGACATTCGTATGTCTTCTTTGAAAAATGTCTATGCAAGTCTTCTGCCCATTTTTTAATCAAATCATTTGGATCTGGAGTTTGTTTGGTTTTTCCTATTGAGTTGGAGGAGTTCCTTATATTTTGGATGGTGGTGGTTTAGTTGCTAAGTCCTGTCTGACTCTTGAGACACCATGGACTGTAGGCTGCCAGGCTGCTCTGTCCGTGGGATGATCCAGGCAAGAATACTACAGTGAGTTGCCATTTCCTTGTTCAGGGGATCTTCTCGACCCAGGAACTGAACCTGGGTCCCCTGCATTGTCGACATATTCTGAGCTACAAGGAAAGCCCTTATATTTTGGATATTAACTCCTTATCAGATGTTGGATTTACAAATATCTTCTCTCATTCTGTAGGTCGTCTGTTTGTTGAAGATTTCTTCTGCTGTGCGGAAGCTCTTTAATTCAATGTGGTCCCATTTGCTGATGCTTACTTCTGTTTCTTGTACTTTTGGAGTACCATCCAAAGAAACTTTACCAAGACTAGGGTCAAGGAACTTTTTTCCAATGTTTTCTTCCAGTAGCTTTATACTGTTGAATCTCACATTTACATCCTAAATCCATTTCTATTTAATTTATGCAAGTGTAAGAAAGCGGTCTAATTGCTTTCTTCTCTGTGGAGTTACTCAGTTTGCTCCTGGGTCCCTTCTGATACTACCACCCATCTCTGCAGGAGTTAAATGTGAATATTATTTTGCCTGTTTTACAAAGTTATGAGCTACTGCACTCTTCTCTACTACCTTGAGCAATTTTACATAGTACGACCTCTTAGAATATTACCCATCTTAATCCATCTGACCCAAGTCAGTTCTTCTCTTGAATCTCCCAAATACTCAACCACACAAGTAATGAATGGTCACTGAGTAAGTTAGAGAATTAATGAATCTGTATTAAGAGCTAACAATTACAGAAATCCTTCTATGAGGAGGCTTCCCAGGTGACTCAGTGGTAAAGAATCTGCCTGCAATGCAGGAGACGAGGGTTCAGTGATCCCTGGGTCAGGAAGATCCCCTGGAGAAGAACATGGTTCCCACTCCATGTCTTGCCTGGAGAATTCCAAGGACAGAGGAGTCTAGAGGGCTACACTCCAAGGGACAGGAAAGAGTCGGACACAACTGAGCCACTGAGCACCCACCAGTCTCTCTATGAGACATTGTATTTCATACCCTTCATGTGATTTAACAACCATAGTCTTTGCAATGATTTTCTAGATAAGTACAGTTATTATCCTCATTTACAATGAAAGGAACTAGACAAAGCTGAATCACTTGGACCAGGTAACTCTTGGTCTCAGGCATAACTGAGAGATTCACCTTCAGGCTGTGTGATAGCTATGCTGAACTTGTAGCTACCCTGCCATGATGTCCCTGTATAGGACAGAGGGCAGGCTGTCCCAATCCTGGTGGTGTTCCGGTCTGCCTTGGAGGAGGTTTGTTTTGTTTTATTGATCTCAGTAAGTAAGCTCAAAGAGCTTGAACGCTCTTTGGTCAATAGCCATTAAAAGTAACCAGACTTGGACTTCCCCGGTAATCCAGTGGTTAAGAATCCACCTGCTGGTTCAGGGGACAGGGCTTTGATCCCTGGTCGCAGGGATATGCCAATGATTTTCTAGATAAGTACAGTTATTATCCTCATTTACAATGAAAGGAACTAGACAAAGCTGAATCACTTGGACCAGGTAACTCTTGGTCTCAGGCATAACTGAGAGATTCACCTTCAGGCTGTGTGATAGCTATGCTGAACTTGTAGCTACCCTGCCATGATGTCCCTGTATAGGACAGAGGGCAGGCTGTCCCAATCCTGGTGGTGTTCCGGTCTGCCTTGGAGGAGGTTTGTTTTGTTTTATTGATCTCTGTAAGTAAGCTCAAAGAGCTTGAACGCTGTTTGGTCAATAGCCATTAAAAGTAACCAGACTTGGACTTCCCCGGTAATCCAGTGGTTAAGAATCCACCTGCTGGTTCAGGGGACAGGGCTTTGATCCCTGGTCGCAGGGATATGCCGCAGAGCAACTAAGCCCTGCACCACAAATACTGAGCCTGTGCTCTAGAGCCTGGGAACCACAACTACTGACGCCCGTGAGCCCCAGAGCCTGTGCTCCACAACAAGAAAAGCTGCCAAAATGAGGACTCTGTGCATCGCAACTCGAGAGTAGCTCCTGCTTGCTGCAACTAGAGAAAAGCCCACGCACCAGATTCAACAGAGTCAAAAATGAATAACTAAATTTTTAAAAAATAACCTGACTTGATCACACAGTGGCATTTGTGGACATTTTCTTTCCAAAAAAGCAATCCACCTAGGAAATGCTAAAAAAATAAAATAAGTTTTGGTTTCTTTGACATGTCATTTCTTTAAGCAGTCTTCTTAACTCGCTGCTCCTTTGACCCCCTTAGTAGCAGATACAATTCATTTCTTATGCAGACTGACAAAAAAGATGCTCAGTATATGGCACTGCATATCTTGACTTCATTATTCCCTCGTAGCAAAGACTCGAAACTGTAATGTGTGAGAAGGAGAAGGTGCCAGCATGACATTTACTACTGCTAATATGAATCTGATTAATTCTACAACAAGAAACATCCTTTTAACTCTTTGTGGTCTACAAGGAGGAGGGCTTTGGGAAACAGTTGGGTTGTTTGACAGCATCTTGTCCATCAGAGGATGCTTTCAGGATAAAATGACGAGGTAAACACTCCCTTGGAAGGAAATGTCCACAAGTTATCTGACATGGAAGTACCTTTTTTTTTCTGCAGAAAAAACTCTAAGTGAGATTCAGGGCTCTGGGATGGTTCTGAGTCCCTCAACTTCAACAAGAATCACTGGCTGGTTGAGAAAACAGACAAGGTGAAAGGCAAGGCCATCCAGACCAGTCGCATTGCTTTCCAAAGAATGTGGCTGCTGCTGTCATTTTTATTTTATCTACTCCCTCAAAACGTTCTTCGTTGTCCTGTGGCCTCAGGGTTCGTGTCCAGTACATTTCAGCAATCCTGTACTCGAAATTGCTATTAAAAAGAAAATGCCAGAAGACTACACACACCCCTCAGTTAGGGACTGCTAAGCTAAGGGCATGAGCCCTAACTCATGACCTTAAGATTCATTTCAAACACACACAAACAAAAGTTCCAGATAATTCAAGGTTCTGTGAGAGATCTAGTTCATAACGAAGAAAATTTTAAAAATAGCAGCTTACTCTAGACCTGTTTTTTACAGAGTATTTCTCATTATGGGAAATTTTGCTATCTGCCAGATCTTTCCCCTATTTAAATTCCCCTCCTCTTTTCTCCTCACAACTCACACATTTCAAAATATTTATATATGTCTTTTAATAGTCGTTGTATTATATCTCATGAACTATTTGTAGTAAACCTTTGTGTTCTTAAAAATTTTTTATTAAAAATCATCCCCCTGTGAAATTTATGTTCCTTCAACTATTATATTGGCAGTGATTATTGAAAGCTAAATATTGTAGTTCTCCAATTTGACTCCCCCTCCTAACAGGTTTGGCTAAAATGTCAAACATGTAGAAACTGTGAAAAATACCATAGGATGTGCCGAATAATGTATCACAAGAAAAATGTTTTTCATCAACACATACACACAGACACATATACACACACACAGCCCAAAATGGAAAAAAAAAAAAAAGGAAAAAGAAAGAAAACTGGCTCTGAGGATTGAAACATGCATACGATCATGTATCTATAATTTTTTCCGTATGCATTTAGCATGTATGGACTTGGGACGCTTGGCAGTTTAAAAGAAAAAAAAAAAAAACAGGATCTCTTTTTCTGAGGTAGGTTGAAAAATTCTTTCTAAAACTGTCTTTGAAAAGAGAGTTCAAAGTCGGTGTTTTGTGGCTTTGTAAATAACATCACCTTAGAATATTTATACATTTTCTCCTTGAGGATGGAGGGGTCATATTGAAATGTTCCTGGCAAATGTGCAATGGTGAGAAAGCCATAGCTCCCCAAGCAAATACTGCAGTCAGCCAGGGGAAAGAAGGGGGCGGGACTCTGGAGGTGGGTTTATTTTACAAGTAAATTGTATGTGGTGTTGTTTATGGGCTCCTGGTGACCCAGAGCAGTCCTGTTGGCTGTTGGTCTGCAGAAATCAAAGAATACACGTCTGGATGTAGACAAACGGTGCATGGGGCAGGGTTTGGGTTTTAAACGTGAACATATGCTCCGGTGGAGCCCAGGCAGGAGTAGAAATTGTTTCTGTTTGGTTCGTTTCGATTCTGAAAGAAGCTTTTGTGTGTCAGGATGTAACGGGATCTCGGGCTGGAGCCTTGCCCCGTGGCATCTAGGTCACAGTGTCTGTCCCAGGGAACTAGATCTCCGGCCGGGTGCACGTCTCTGCCTTCCCTCCTGGCATGGGCTTCTGTGAGCCCTAATTCACTTCTGCCAGAAGGATTAAGAAGGGGACCCCTTTTGTGCCCCTCGGTGGAGGTCGAGGTGTTTCTCCACTCTGGATGCTCACAAAAATTAAAGAGCAGTTCTGTTGCAGTATTAGAGAACTACGCTCATTGAATACGGTCCAGAAATCTGCTGGTTCCATTTCTTCGCCCCATCTGTTTCTCTCGCACTGGCTATGTTCGTTCGTATTTCCTCAAGCATCATGCTGGATTGCCCTCGCAGTACTACAGGAAAGGGCATAGACTGATCATTTTTGCGGGACAAGGAAATGCAGACGCAGGCAGGGAGAGCCGTGCAGCGGCTTACTTCCTGTCCAGAGTCAGAGACAAAACTTGGTCACAAGAAAGACCCAAAGAGAGCAAAGATCGAGGCGGTTGTTGTGGTCCTCGAGGCGGGGGTGGGGAGCGCCAGCAGTGTCAGGAGAACCATCCGCAGGCTTATCTGTCTTTCTACGTTGGCACGTGAAAGCTCCCAGCTCAGCACGCCATGTGTCAAATCTATCATTTCGTATGTCAGCAACCATTATTCCCTCTTTTGTCACCAGTTTTGACCAAAGGATGAAAAATTGCTGTCTTACTCAGACAAAATTATTGCTGGGGGGCTGGGGTGGCGGGGGAGGGGAGGGCTGGCAGGCAACTCCGGTAGAGTAGGGTAGTCCAAGGTGAAACACTGGGAGACTCTCCTCAGATTAGGTCTGGGTTAAGGAATATTGATCTCTGTGCTAAAAACTGTTGATCTCTCTGAGCAGAGGATGACAAATGGTGGCAAACAAATAACAACAACAAAAAAAAATTGAGTGTCTCCAAGGACATTTGAGCCGCTCAGTGTTTTCCGTTAGTATTCATTTGGT
Source organism: Oreotragus oreotragus (assembly GCA_006410675.1). Classification (NCBI taxonomy): domain Eukaryota; kingdom Metazoa; phylum Chordata; class Mammalia; order Artiodactyla; family Bovidae; genus Oreotragus; species Oreotragus oreotragus. The sequence continues at coordinate 237,017 of SJYX01019452.1, forward strand.
TTGTGGGTTTCTGCACTGGGGATTTCAACAAAAATAAGCAAATATTAAACAGAAATGAAGCAGCCACAAAAATGATACAGAGGAAAACCTAGGGGAAGAGAACCAGACCAGAAACTGGGCAAGGTACATATATTAAATAGCAGGAGCGTTTCAAAGTATAAAGTACTGCTTGTCTGAGCTCGTGGGTTGTGTATTTTTTTTTTTTTTGGTATGGTATGTTTGGTGCTGGATTGTTACAAGTAAGAGAGAAGTGTTTTTGTCCCAAGCTGGTCCCTTTAATTACGGCAAGTTAGACATCTTAAAAAAAAAAAAAAAATCAAACCACCTATAAAGTATGAGGCTGATGTTCATAAACCCACAAATGAAAGGAAATATAGAAGCTTGCATTCATTAAGCAAATACAGTATGACAAGGCATAAATTCAAATTGTTTGGGGGTTTCGGTAATTTTTCCCAACTGTAGAAACTGAACTTCAACTGTAGAGGACTAAGAAGGCATAAAATGCTACCTGCTTTTACACCCAGAAAGAAGAAGGATCTTGACCCAAGGCAGAGACACTGACCCGCGCATCCTCACTGGGATTCCATTTGATCCATCCCTCCTGTGTGATTTTGCTTGAGATTTTTAACCTTCATAATTTTCAGTGTCTTCCTCTGTCATCATATGGGAATAATACTTCTCTGTCTCAGAGTACTAGTGTGAAGATTAATAAATCAGCAGACTAAGTCTAAGCGTTTAGAACAGCACGCTATAAATACGATCATTGTTTCTTCATAGCTTTATGAATTTCCATTAGAAAATCCTTTCTCTGCAGATTCTGTGGCTGGTGCCGTAAACAGGCTCATCCACCTCCACCTTGCTGTCTGATTGGCAGCCCACCCTCCACCTTTGGTTTACAATTGAGCTTCACATCCACAAGGAATCCTAACCCAGCCCACTCCTTCCCAAAACCTTAAACAATCTTCCTTTTCCCTGGCCTGCCTCTCCATTCTAGTCTCTAATTCTCAACTTTCTACAGTGTCTCCTGCACTCATAGTAGAATCCACTCATTTAATAAATCATATCGAAAGTGAAATGAAAGTGTTAGTTGCTCAGTTGTGTGCCATTCTTTGCAACCCCATGGACTGTAGCCCACTAGACTTCTCTGTCCATGGAATTCTCCAGGCAAGAATACTGGAGTGGGTTGCCATTCCCTTCTCCAGGGGATCTTCCCGGCCCAGGGATTAAACCTGGGTCTCCTATGTTGCAGGCAAATTCTTTACCATCTGAGCAGCCAAGTATTGGAATTAAATCATATTAGAGTTACTTTTTATCATCTCATTGACTGAGAGAAAGGAGGGTCTTACCTTAACCAGACAGAAGCGCCATCATGCCAGATCCCCACCTGTTCCATCCACACTAACACTCACCCCCTAAGCCCAGTGCTTCTCCTGCTTGGAGAAGATGCTCAATGAATTTGTATTAACTGAGTGAGCCAACAGATGAATGAATGAATGAGTGGATGGGTACCCCTGTGCAAGCCAGCTTCCTATTGGTGAATGGATTACAAGCTCCTCTGTTGTTGCTCCATGACTTTGATTGCAGATCACCTTTAAAGTCTTTATTGAATTTGTTGCAATATTGTTTCTGTTTTATGTTTTAATTTTTTTGGCTTCAAGGCAAGTAGGACCTTAGCTTCCCATCAAGGGATAGAACCCACACCCCATGCATTGGACAGTGAAGTCTTAACCACTGGACCACTAGGGAAGTCCCACTCTGTGACTTTGAGAAAGCCCCATCTCCCCAGTGTCCAGGCTTCTGGAACACATAGACATGGCATTGTTCCAGAAGGACTCCAGTCTCTGAGCATCTTAGCCTGATCATCTAGTGTTCTGAGAGCTATCCTCAAGTTCTAGTCCCAAACATTTTAAATTTGTAACATAGTTGAAAGGTGTGTATAGAGTCAATAAAAACCTATTCTAAGAAAAGGTTGAGTTTACTTATAGCATGGTCATTGAGACACCTGGTAGGACACCTAACACATGAAAATACCTGTTGAAACATAATATTCAAAAAATATTTGTAGAAAACAAGTTCATTTGTGTCATTTTTTAGATTCCACATGCTAGTGATATCATATTTCTCTTTGGCTTACTGTACATAGTATGACAATCTCTAGGTCCATCCATGTTGCAGCAAATGGCATTATTTCATTCTTTTTTATGGCTGAGTAATATTCCATTGTGTATATATATATATATATATATACATATATGTATATATGCACACATCATATCTTCCTTATCCATTTATTTGTCAATAGAAAACAAACATGTTTGCCAAAGGGGAAAGAGTAGGAAAGGGATAAATTAGGAGTTTGGGATTAGTAGATATATACTATTTTATATATATATGATATATCATATATTGTATATCTATATCTATAGTGAAGTGAAGTCGCTCAGTCATGTCTGACTGTTTGCGACCTCATGGACTGTAGCCAACCAGGCTCCTCTGTCCATGGGATTCTCCAGGTAAGAATACTGGAGTGGGTTGCCATTTCCTTCTCCAGGGGATCTTCTCTACCCTGAGATCGAAACCGGGTCTCCTGCACTGCAGGCAGACGCTTTACCCTCTGAGCCACCAGGGAAGCCTCTAATCTATATCTATATCTATATCTATCTATAAAGCTTCCCTGGTAGCTCAGAGGGTAAAGAATATGCCTGCAATGCCAGATACCTGGGTTCGATCTCTGGATTAGGAAGATTCCCTGGATTAGGAAGATCCCCTGGAGAAAGGAATGGCAATCCACTCCAGTATTCTTGCCTGGAGAATTCTATGGACTGAGGAGCCTGGTAGGGTAAGAAGGGTAAGGAATAAATAAGGAGTTTGGAAAAAACAGATGCACACCATTTTATATATATATTAGATAAACAACAAGGACTTACTCTATGGCACAGGAAATATACTCCGTATTCCATGAAAACCTGTAAAATAAAAGCCTATAAATAGGATTCTTATATATATTCATATATATATATGAAAAAGTGAATCATTTTGCTGTATACTGAAATTAACACAACATTGTTAAGCAACTATGAAAGTTAAAGTGTTAACCACTCAGTCAGTCTGACTCTCTGTGACCCCATGGACTGTATCCCGCAAGGCTCCTCTGTTCATGGAGTTCTCCAGGCAAGAATACTGGAGTGGGAGTATCTTTCTGACCCAGGAATCGAACCCATGTCTCATGCACTGCAAGCAGATTCTTTATCGTCTAAGTCACCAGGGAAGCCCCAATCAACTATAGTAGTGAAGTCACTCAGCTGTGTCCGACTCTTTGCAACCCTGTGGACTGCAGCCCACCAGGCTCCTCAATCCATGGGGTTCTCCAGGCAAGAATACTGGAGTGGGTTGCCATTTCCTTCTCCAGGGGATCTTCCCGACCCAGGGATCGAACCCAGGTCTCCCGCATTGCAGGCGAACGTTTTAACCTTTGAGCCACCAGGGAAACCCCCAATCAACCATATTTCAGTCAAAAAAAAAAAGTACTTCTGGAATGAATGAAAAATTAGAGAATTGCATCACAGCTCCGTGAATGTACCTTCGTTTAAATTACAGTCAGAAAAGTTGTCCAAGACACAGTCTTCTTAAACCTGTTAACAGCCCCATGTGAACTCACACTGAAAGTATGCAAATCAGCTACTTTTCCTCGGATTAAAACAACGTGTCTCCACGCCCTTTCACTAAGCAAAAGTTTGATCAGACTAAGTAAATGACCACAGTTCAAAACTTCAGAAAGAGAAGAAAATGTCACTTTTACTTCTTACTCCCACAAATATAATTCTGACTATTTGTTTATCTGAAATAAAACCACAGGTAAATACCCAGACACCAAGTTGTAATCTAAACCATGAAAACATGTCTGAGCGTGTTGTTCTGTCTGATTCAGTTGTACGTGAGCATCGGTAATAGACTGTTTTAAGTACTTTTGAGAAAATGAAAAGTTGGATTTTATTTAAAACACAGGACACACAGTAAAAAGCATTTTCAACATTATACAAAAATTTAGGGCACAGCATAAAATGAAACCGTCCGAGGAATGCATTTTCATATTTTAGTGTACTGTATACTTATAAATTAATTGCCCCTGAAGAGTAAATGGTAACATTAACTAATAGTGTAATTGTAAAAGCACAGGGTTTATAGTTAGGAAGACTAGTGTTCTAGTCCCAGTGGTGTGATTTCTGTTTTTGTGGTCTTTCTGTGTTTTTTGGCAAGTGCCTTAGTCTCTCAATCTAATTTTCTCATCTATAAAACTCACAATTCTAACAGAAAGGATTGCTTTGAGAGTTAAGAAATGTATATTAAGTGCCGACCTACATGGTTAGCATGCAATAAAAGATGTACCTTTAGATTGTTATAAGAAGTTAGCTATGTATTTCAGTGTTTGTTGGAAATTTTATAACACAGCAAGCATGCTAAACAACCTAGAGAGTCAAAATTCTTTTACCTAAGTTCATCATATTTTTTGCAAAATCTAAAAAACTATGATAAGATTTTTTTTCTTCATTAAGAAGGTATGCCGTGTAATCAAATGGAATTGTGAAACCTCATGAGTGCATAAATATGGAACTTGCACAGTTGTCTTCCACAAATAAGAAATGTTTACTCTTAATCTCCCTGAGAATGCGGTGTCTAACACATTGTCAGGATACTGTAAGATGTATTAATATTAACTCCACCTATTAAAATTATTAGCTCTAAAGTAAAATTCTAAAACAAAAGATCTCCACAAAGATCTAAAATTATTCTTTAGTGTGAAAGGAATAATAATGTAAAGATTGACTTTAAGTTAAAACCTGTTCATTGATACAAGCATGTTCCTTCGAGTTGGAGCAAGACATTCTTGTCTGTTCTGATCATTTTTCTTTTATATTTTTAATTTTTATTTTATATTGGGACATAGTAGGTTAACAAAGCTGTGTTAGTTTCATGTGTACAGCAAAGTGGTTCAATTATGTATTTACATGTATGCTTTTTTAAAGTTCTTTTCCCATCTAGGTTGTTACAGAATATTGAACAACATTCCCTGTGCTATACAGTAGGTCTTTGTTTGTTCTCTATTTTTAAATATAGCGGTGTGTACACTCCAGTGTTCTTGTCTGGAGAATCCCAGGGACAGGGGAGCCTGGTGGGCAGCCGTCTGTGGGGTCGCACAGAATCGGACACGACGGAAGCGACTTAGCAGCAGCAGCAGCAGTGTGTACACGGGCTTCCCTGGTGGCTCAGATGGGAAAGAGTCTGGAAGATCCCCTGGAGAAAGAAATGGCGACCCACCCAATATTCTTGCCTGGAAAATCCCAGGGACAGAGGAGTCTGGCAGGCTCTAGTCCATGGGGTCGCAGAGTCAGACACGACTGAGCGAGCATGTCCATCCCAAACTTTTTCTTAAACTCTTCTCTCTTCTGGTCTCCCTTGCTATTTCTCTGACTCTCACTTACCCCTTTCCTCTTTCAGGTCTTCCTCAAACATTCCCTTACCTTACCCCAAAAAGATGGTGAAGAGTATCCCAACAAGAAAGAGATGACATAGCCGAATCATGACATTCGAAGAGTTTAATATAAAAGGTCTCTCCATGAAAGCATGGGCAAGATGGAAGGAAACTGCAAATTTAGGGCAGTACCCTGGGCTAGTGAAGGGGCCAAGCAGGTTGTTAGAAAAGGAGCGAAGCCGGGCAGGGTGGGTATACTGGAAACAGAGGAGGCCGTGGGGAGAGAGCCGGCTTAACTGAGCCGAGGTTCTCAGCAGGGCTTGAGGACCAAGGAATCCCCACTACAGAGGAAGAACCAAAGAACAAGGAGCCAGACTCAGTATCAGTGGCCCCCTTGTCTCCTGCTGGAGACACCCCACTGCCAAGGCTCAGACGTGCACCAGACAGCAGGGCCTATTGATGATTCCACGTAGGCCAGCCTCCCTGGACACAGAGCAGGTGAACAAGGGTGGAGGCTGAACCTGAAGGAGAAGCGGAAGTCATCCAGACAGTGGCTTTAGTCTCAGTTCAGTTCTGTCACTCATTCATGTCTGACTGTGCGATCCCATGGACTGCAGCACGCCAGGCCTCCCTGCCCATCACCAGCTCCTGGAGCTTACCGAACGAGACTCATGTCCATTGAGTCAGTGACACACACACACTATCACACTCCAAATGCATTTAAAATAATTATTAAAGGATAGTCAGTATTCTAGGACTGAAACAGGAAATATACAAGATGTTGCTGCTCAGGCTCTCAGCTGTGTCCAACTCTTTGTGACTCCGTGAACTGCAGCACGTGAGCCTTCCCTATCCTTCACTGTCTCCCAGAGTTTGCTCAAACTCATGTCCATTGGGTCGGTGATGCTATTTAATCATTTCATCCTCTGCCATCCCTCTTTTCCTCCTGCCCTCAATCTTTCACAGCATCAGGGTCTTTTTCAATGAGTTGGCTCTTCTTATCAGGTGGCTGAAGTATTGGAGCGCCAACTTCAGCATCAGTCTTCCCAGGGAATATTCCAGGTTGATTTCCTTTAGGGTAGACTGATNGTCGGTGATGCTATTTAATCATTTCATCCTCTGCCATCCCTCTTTTCCTCCTGCCCTCAATCTTTCACAGCATCAGGGTCTTTTTCAATGAGTTGGCTCTTCTTATCAGGTGGCTGAAGTATTGGAGCGCCAACTTCAGCATCAGTCTTCCCAGGGAATATTCCAGGTTGATTTCCTTTAGGGTAGACTGATTTGATCTCTTTGCCATCCAAGGGACTCTTAAGAGTCTTCTCCAGCACCACAATTCGAAAGCATCAACTCTTCGGCACTCAGTCTTCTTTATGGTCCAGTTCTCACATCCAGATGAATCACGTGAACAGTATTCAAAATGAGTTTGCAGCAATCTTTATTTTCAGAAAGTTAGGAAATGCCCAAAATAACAACTGTGACAAAAACCTACAATGGGGATTATGTCCGAGGCACATGAGAGCCACCTGTAAAAAAAACTAAGACCAAAGCTGGAACAATTGGAGCTACAAAATAAAGTATTACTGGATTATAACCCAAAGCACCAAGTAAATATCAAGTCCATACTGATATAAAAATGACTGAATAAATAATACGTAAATAAAAAAAGGGAGAAGAGACAAATTTCCTCTGTAGAAGAATTCCAAATCATTTATAGATTCCCCACTTTCAAAAAGATAAATGGTAGACTTCCCTGGTGGTCCAGGAGTTAAGACTCTGAGCTTCCAATGCAAAGTGCTTGGGTTCTATCCCCGGTTGAGGGACTAAGATTCCACACGCTGTGTGGTGCAGCTAAAATAAATAAATACATATTAAATATAAATAAATAAATGCAATCTATCCATTTAAAAAAGTATTTTTAAAAAATGATAGAGGGTGACTTACCCCACTCCTTAAGTATGGACAACCCATGGGAACTTCCTTCCAGACAGGATGATACAGAAAGGGAAGGGAGAAGGGTAACTTACAGAGGAGGAATCTAACACTTCTGGCAGGCGATCAAGGTGCCCCTGATAAGATGTGACGAGAGAGGTGCTCCTCCTCTGTGATCTTCCTCCGCCAAACCCACGACCTGTAGCCCACCAGGCTCCTCTGTCCTTTGGATTTCCCAGGAAAGAATACTGGAGTGGGTTGCCATTTCCTATTCTAGGGGAACTTTCCGACCCAGGGATCAAACCTGCATTTTCTGCACCTCAGGCAGATTCTTTACCACCTTGCCAACTGGGAAGCCCAGGTAAAAAATAAAGGAATGGAGTTTAACAATTGACTGTTTTTAATCAGAATGCATCAGTATAGGCTCATTGAGTGTAAGGAATGAGCCATAGTCATCCAAGATGTTAGTAACAGGGGGATCTGGATGTAAAATATATTGGAAATCTGCATTATCTTTGCATTTTTTCTGTAAATCTAAAATTGCCCTAAAGAATACAGTTAAAAAGTGAGCTGGTGGAAATAAAGATAAGAAAGATTAACCAAAAGTGAAACAAATGCCTATGATGAGTGCCGAAATAAAGCTGACGTCCTCTGCTGTTAGTTCTGTTCATTCAGTCTGGGAAACTGGCCCCTCATTACTAATTGCAGATGTTATCACTATAGTTGCTCAAAAAAAAAAAAAAAAAAAAACCAGCAGAATTTTGAGTCCACTTGTAAGAATTTGGAAGCGTTTGCTAAAAACTCTCTTCTCTCAGCCACATTTGAACTGTACCCACAGATCTTCCTTCACCCGCACACCTATAACAGTCACGCACAATTGCATCCTGAATCACCTTGACCTTGGACACACTGTAGCAACCTCTGCAGAGAGGAGAAGCAGCACCCAAGGGTACAGTTTGACCATAAATCTCCCACACAGTCCCCAAAGTCCAGGGTAGCACAGCTGCCTATGGGCAGTCTCGGGATGGATTTTCGGCTCTCGCTACAGGAGAATGTGGGCAAACCGAGAAGGTGGGGCCGTGGCGTGGTCGTTTGGGCCAGAATACGACGGGCGGAGAGTTAGGGGGGCAGCAGAGCTGCGGATGCTGGTCATTCGCTAAGCCGCGCCCGACCCTTTCAACACCGTGGACGGTATAGCCAGCCAGCCAGGCTCCTCTCCCTGTGCAATTTCCCAGGCAAGAATGCTGCAGTGGGCTGCCATTTCCTTCTCCAGGGGATCCTCCTGGCCAGGGATCAAAACTGCTTCTCTTGCATCTCCTGCATTGGCAGGCTGGTTCTTTACCACTGGATGCAGACAAAGGCTGGTCCATGTTACACACCTAAGAAGGGGCTCTTGCTTTGCACTTCTGCAGCAAGGCACTTGGATCACCTATTTGCATCACCAACTCTGTGCTGCTTGCAGTCCCAGACACCAGCCTTAAACCATCTGATGGTCCCCTTTGCCATCTCTCTGGTACAAGGCAATCCTGGCTCACCTCACCCAAATGTAATCCAAGTTTAGATACATTCTCGCAAAATAATTGGCTGCCTGCATAAAAATTTGAAATGACACTGTGTAATGTGTTTTCACCAGCTTCCTTGGTTGCTCAGACAGTAAAGAATCCGCCTGCAAAAAGGGAGACCTGGGTTTGACCCCTGTGTTGGGAAGATCCCCTGGAGGAGGGCATGCACCCCACTGCAGTATTCTTGCCGGGAGAATCCCGTGGACAGAGGAGCCTGGCAGGCCACAGTCCATGCGGTCAAAGAGTCAGACACGACTGAGCGGCTTTCACTTCACTTCACTTCAAACTTAAATACTCAATTACAACAAACTCAAAAGTACTCAAATTTTAATTTCTGATTAAAATAAAATTCTGAATAGATTTCCGGTGAAGAACTCATATGTGCATGCTTGCTCTGTCATTCAGTCATATCCAACTCTTTGTGACCCCACAGACTGTAGCCCATCCGGCTTCTCTGTCCATGGAATTCTCCAGGCAAGAATACTGCAGTGGGCTGTCATGCCCTCCTCCAGGGGAACTCATGTAAATAATGCAAAGTCTTTTAATATCATCAATGTCATAAATATTTTTCCTGATAAGCTGTTTACTCTAAATTAAGATCCAAATAAATATTTTTGTAATAAAAGTGAACTTAAAACATTGATGATTACTCTACAGCATATACTTTTTAATTGGCTTTTGTTGTTGATTAAGAATTTAAATATCAAATTACATGAAATGAATTTCATTTTTTAAAATGTATATTGAGTACTTACCATATAGAGATTGCCTGCTTAGCTGCTGGAATAGAATTGGTCAAGCCGAAGTCACATACAAAATGATTTTTTTCCATAAGGCTATGATTAAAAATAAAACTAACTTTCTCTTTTAGGGTTATATCAGATCTGATTTAAAATATGCTGTTTTAAGATGAATTATAAACTGTCAGAATTCATGGTTATAAAAAGGGATTTCCAGATACTTCTAATGACTTGGAATTTGTGTTTAATCTAACAAACTACACTGACTATTGAATTTGTGTGTACGTGAATATAAAGATTTATTGTCTCTGGAGGTAATTATTGACCTCAACGTCTTATCAGTCAATATTTACCTCTCAGGCCAATAAATCTTGATATAACCTCATGAAAGTCAATATCTGTTTAATAGTATACATGGAAATCTGTAATAGTTTGATTACAGGCTTCAATGTCATGCTGGCTAGTGCCTCTCTTCGCATCGAAGGCAGAGTGGATCATTGTTTTTTTCTTTCGAGACAGAGCTCCTCTGACGGCTGGGGTTCACTTGTCCTCAGTCTAATGTTAGATTGGAAATATGCACATCATTCTTTGATTCTCTTTGCTTACAAGTCTTGCTTCTTTAGGGTTTCCCTGGTGGCTCAGCAGTTTAAGAACCCACCTGCCAATGCAGAAGTGGATTTGATCCCTGGGTCAGGAAGATCCCCTGGAGGAGGAAATGGCAGCCCACTCCAGTATTCTTGCCTGGAGAGTCCCATGGACGGAGGAGCCTGACGGGCTACAGGTTATGGAGTCACAAAAAGTCAGACACAATGACTAAACAACAACCCAACAGCAACACAACTTGCCTCTTCAATCCACTTGTAAAGCCCTGTAAACCGTGGACTAAGTTAGTGCTTCTGTGATTTTGCTCTTTACTCTGAGCACAACCAGCTCTTCATCATTACAAATGAAACCATTCCTGTGGCAGGACAAGCCTTCCAAAACGCAGTTCCCCAGGGGTTATTAAGTAAGTCATCGCATTTCAGGAGGTCCTCCAGGCCCAAGGATTCAGTGCTATCAAATGCCAAGACCACAGAAATGAGTGTCTAACAGTAAGTATGTTTCTCATTCTGCAAAGTCAGAAAGCTGAGGTGTTTGCAGTGATGCAAAGCTAACAGGTCATCCCATAACATTTGAAAGTCCAGCTGACAAGGCACACTAGTTTCTTTGCGCTCATTACGTATAGGTTGGCCTGGCCCTCAAATGGGAAGATCATGAAATCATTTTGCTATTTCATAGGCAGGTTCTGAAACATTAAGAATGTGATGCAGGGACTTCCCTGGTGGTCCAGGGGTTAAGAATCTGCCTTGCAATGGTGCAGGAGACACGAGTTCGATCGCTCATCTGGGAAAATCCCCACATACTGCAGGGCAAATAAACCCATGGACCACAACTACCGAGCCTGTCATCCCGAGCCTGCGCTCTGCTACCACCACAATGAGAAACCGCCACAATGAGACGCCTGTCTGTACACTACAACTGGAGAGTAGCCCCCACTCACCGCAACTAGAGAAAGCCCACGTATAGCAACAAAGACCCAGCACAGCCAAAAAAAATAACAAATAAACTTTTTAAAAAGAGTGCAATGCAAAGAACAGTTAGGATGCTTCAGAGAGTCCTTTCTGTTGATCAAGCAAAGATGTAGGCCAACAATTAGGCTGGATGTGGGGGCTACATCTTCAGTGGCTGAAGACGTCCGCAGCAGGGTTTCTGTCCTTAGAGTATGGACGGCATCACTGAGCTCCTGGTGACCTGAGGCAAGAAGCTCCAGTAGGTTTCAGAGCCTGGCGGGGTTTCCACATTAATACGGGCTTGTCTTTGTAAAGCTGCCTGCAGTGGCAGTTGTTAGGAAACCAAATGCATTACATTGCCCAGAAACGGCCAACCAAGACCTGCCGGGGCAGCAGATGCTGGGGAGACTCGTGCGGACAGGACCGGCAGCAGGTGAGACTTTTCATCGCCCATTCCTGCAAGGACAGCCCAGAGATCCAGCAGAACTAATGTCATCGCTGAGAAAGGCACTTAACCCTGACTGTGCAGCTTTTATGATGTGGAATCAGGAAAGTGCCACCATTTTCATGATACAGCCAGGGACCAGGATCCAAAAGTAATAGGACATGACAGAACCTTGGCACCTGTGTTCCTCTGCCAGCTCCGTGGCTGGAGTGAGGAGCAGCGGGATCTCCTTCTCTGGCATTGCATGCCAAGATCAGGCATGGAGGGACGAGCCCAAGTCCAAACCTGGCAGTAGACTAGGGTAGGGTTGCCATATGCACCAGACTGGAGCCAGATTGCATGGAGATCTGCAAGAGGTCAGCTCTTCTCTGAGATCAGTCTTAGGTAAGATACATTTTACCCCTCTGTCTAGGCTGCAAACCCAAAGGATGTTTAGCCAACACTCTCTCAGAATAATTGATTGCCTGCATAAAAACTGGTTGTTTGAAATGACAGTATGTAATGTACTTTCATGTTTTTTAAAGTTCGATACTCACAGTAAACTTAAAAGTACTAAAATTTTAAGTTCTGATTACGATAAAATGTTGAATCAATTACAGGCAAAGAAGCAAAGACAGAGCTGAGCCACCCACTTCTAGCACATTTATCTGCCTCCCCAGGAAGCCCACGCTCAAGAGCTATGATACCTTTCTACAGATAAATAGCATATTCTTCTATCTTAAAAAAGATGATACAAATTAATTCATTCACAAAAACAGAAGTAGGAGACACAGAAAACAAGCTTGTGGTTATCAAAGGGAAAACATAGGGGAGGATTAATTAGGTGTTTGGGGTTAACATATACACACTACTATGTGTGATGCCACTCAGCAACTAAACAACAGCATGTGCATGCATGCCTGCTAAATTGCTTCCGTCAGTATTCCCAACTCAGGCTTCGAACCTAAGTCTCCCGTATTGCAGGCAGATTCTTCACCATCTGAGCCACCAAAGATATATTTGTATACATATATCTCCTTTATTTTTTTTGGGGGGGATTGCCTTTCCATTCAGGTCACCACAGAACATTGAGTAGAGTTTCCTGTGCTCTACACAAGATTCTTGTTAGTTATATACTTACACCTTAAGTGACATCTGCGTCACAAGGGCCACTGTTGGTTTTATCCATGTGTCTTTTGCAGTGGCCTGTTAGCTCCATGCAGGCTGAGTTAGAACAGAAAGACATGGTGAATGAGAAGATCAGTGAGGCGATTTTAGTGTGACTCAGGTAAGAAGTAATGAAGCCCTGGAAACTCAAGTTGTCAGCCAGGCTGCCTTCCTTTCTGGGGTCCCTAGGGGTGAATTTATTCCTTGCAGCTTCTCAAGGCAGTTGCATCCTTTGACTCATGGCCTCTTCCTCTGTCTTCAAAGCCAGCTGTGTCACATCTTCAAATCACTGACTCTGACCTTCCTGCTTCCTCTGGCCCTTACGAGGACCCTTGTGATCCCATTGGCCCATCTGGATAATATAGGATAAACTTCTCCATCTCAAGATCTTTAGCTCATTCACATCTGATTAAGTCTTTTCCACCTCATAAGGGGACAGATTCACAGGCTCTGAAGAATTAAGATGTGGATATGGGGTCTTCCCTGGAGGTCCAGTGTCTAAGACTTTACATCTCAGGGCAGGGAGTATAGGTTTGAACCCTGATGGGGAGCTAAGATCAAACATGCCTTGGGGCCAAAAAACCAAAACAAAAAAACAGAAGCAATATCATAACAAATTCAACAAAGTCATTAAAAATGGCCCACATCAGAAAGTCAAAAACAACAAACAAACAAAATTTGTTTAAAAGAGAAGATGTGGATATCTTTAAGGGTCCTTCTTCTGTCCATTCTACAATCCTTTTCCCTTCTGGAGACCTTTGGAGGAACCATGGTGTAGAATGAAGTGTGAGAAAGCTGGGGTATTTATCCATTGATTTTCATTTCTGATTGATTGAGGGCTGTCTTCAGGGCATTAAAATTCAGGCATTTCCTGACTGCCCTGTGCATTTATATCATTGTACATTCTTTATTTTCAGCTACAGGAGTGGGGCTGGTTGGATGGTTGGTGACCAAGGCCTAGAAATGATGAAGGTTGAGTTAGGTCAGGAGTCACTCTAGGACTAGAGGAGAGGTTTGCCCAGTTGGTTAGCAGTGATTTTTCCGCAATGAATGGCACTTGTGGTTGGTTTGGGAATGACAGCGATGCAAGAGGTTTCACTTAGGACCTTCTTTCACCTTCTCTGCTTCTTTTCTTGTACCTAAACCTCAGACTTTACAGAAAGGAAAAAAAAAAAAAAATTCATGGATTGGTAAACCAAAGATTATACATGCTTTGAGCACTGAGCATAACTGGACCTAAAATTCTGCCCAAATTTTAACCACAAGAGGATGCTACCTTAACTGCTGGGTCACTCAGGGACCTTCCCAACCCAGAACACCACCATCTCAGCTGGACTTTCGTCCTTGGAGCCACGTTCTTCTCCACATCAGTGGACTGGCCTCTGCCAGTGAAGTTGTGGGGAACCAGAGTTTTAGAGGCAAAGTAGGTAGGAGACCACAGGTGACTTCTCAGCCTATAATTATTTTTAAGAGGTGGAATAAATCCTTCCTTTTAAAGAGGCAAAAGAATGTGACAGCAGAGGGATGGGCTTTCGGAAAAGCATCAGCTCTGTTTTAAGCTATGGATGGCACAACTTGGATGTCAGCAAGTTGGCTGTTTTTACTTAGGAAGACATTTTTGTGATGATTTCACATCTCATTATCTATGTATTTTAAAAAATGCACACTCGTGATTTTATTGTTCACAGGAATTGCAAACTTGGCTACTTAGAGTCTTTTCTTAAGTCTCAAGCATACCAGTCTTCATCTAATAAATTTAATAGTGCTCCAATGAGTTTAATGAGATACATACATAATAGCCAGAAGGTGATGTTTATCATTTTCTTTTTCTATCCTTTGATTTCATGTTCTCTATGTCAACTATATACTAACATGAAAGATTATTTCAGAGAGTAAGCAGAAGTGATGTGATGATCTGAGTTAAGTCCAGACTGAAGATGGACTTCACTTTTCTTATGTCAGGTTCTCCGATGGCAGATATTTGTTTATTCATTCATTCATGAATTTCCCTTCAAGAAGCATTCATCAATGTCTCCCTTCCCATTTTATATCATTGTCACTACATATGCATTCACAAAAAGTTGATATTGGCCATAGCATTGGATTAAAATGATCACTAGAGCAATGGTATAATGAATAAGAAATGTAATTATTAAATTACATTGAGTTGTCTTCAATATGACTTTTTCTCCCAGAATGTAGCACAGTTATAAACACTGTTAGGTTAGACTTGAGTCATGACTGAGGTGCAACTAGACAATATTGTTGGTATTTGAGAATTGCATTAAGGTAACCATTGCTTCAATCCAAAATTGCCTTTATGTTGATTGGAGAAATGATCTCTCTGTTGGGTTATAATTCCTGCTTTCATGTCTCCATAAATTCATCACTTTCTTTTTTCTCACACTGCTAGTATATGCTTGATAAGGATTTTAATCTATGCTTTATGATTTAGAAAGCATGCTACTTATAATATTATTTTGAATACCATGTATAATGTACAAACTTTTTACAAATATAAAAATAAATCGGATTTTTAAATTAGCATAAATGAATTTGTCATTGTTCTCCCCACCAACTAGAGCAGACACCTTAGTGTCACCTTTGATTTTTTTCTCTCTTGTCCCATAGATTCAGTCAAGCCTTGTACAGACTGATGTTACACAAGGCTGGACAGCAAGACCTTAGTCAAACTACTGATTTTACATAGACTTGATATTGCTTACCTTCAACTATACAGGGGCTTCCCAGGTGGTGCTAGTAGAAAAGAACCTGCCTGCCAGTGCATGAGACAAGAAACTCGGGTTCGATCCCTGGGCCAGGAAGATCCCCTGGAGGATGAAAGGGCAACCCACTCCAGTATTCTTGCCTGGAGAATCCCATGGACAGAGGGGTCTGGAGGGCTATAGTCCACGGGATGGCAAAGAGTTAGACATGACTGAGCGACGAACAATTAGTGGCTGGAACCCTGGGGGCAAGCCACAAATGCTAATTCTTCTAAATTAATTTCCTGTTTTTCTAACTTTGAAGCACAGAGAAATCTATTATTTTATTCTGGGTTTCACATGTTAATTGGGCAGATTTCTTTGAATTTATGTCAGACTCTTCAGATCTTTCTCTAGTGGTTGTGCCCAGGAGGAAGACCATCACATATTTACACAAGAAATCGGAGAAAAGGGAAACAGAACACAGGTGTTACTATCCAGGAAATTACTGGAAGTGATAGGATTTACCCTTAGTAGATCTCTCCAAATGAAACCACCCCTCAAAGGTTTGCAAATACAGAGCGAGTACTCCTTGAACTGTCCGTCACCAAATCCCTTGAACTGTATGTTCATGGGTCTGAATTTATTAAGAGACCTGGAGCTTCTGTCAATAACCCGCCCTAAGTGGTTTCTCTGCTCCAAGTATCAATTCCATTCTATTCTATACCAATGACAGTTACAAAAATCACTAGCGGAGCTTTCAAGGAATACAGAAGCCCAGCCACCACCAAAGTGGGTTCTCATCTAAGTTAGCCTCAGTGAGTCCAGGGCATCTGTGTGTTTAAAAGACTCCAGAGGGTTCCACTGTGCAGCCAGGTTTGAGAACAAGTGATCTCTAGGGAAAAAATAATCTTCCCCAATGCAGTATGATCCTGTTTGTCACTTGCACAAACCCAGGTAATGACTCCTCTGCACCTCCCTGGTTCCTAGACTGGGGTACGTGACAGACTCATTTCTGGGGATTTCTAAAAATGCAAATTTTCTGTTGCACAGCTACCAAATTTAAATCAGAGGGCGTCATTTTAAAGCTTCATAGACACCTAAAGTGTTCATCCTGGCTGAGAACCGTTGATGTTAGAACCTAAAATCTAAGCTGTTTTGAGACTTCCTTGGTGGCCCAGTGGCTAAGACCCCAAGCTCCCAATGCAGAGGGCACAAGTTCGACCCCTGGTCAAGGAAATAGATCCCACACACCACAACTAAAGATCTCATATGCTACAATGACAATCTTAGATCCTCAGTGCCACAATTAAGACCCAGTGCAGCGAAATAAATACTTTTTCTTTAAAAAACTGTTTCAACATATATCTCAAAAAAAAAAAAAAAAAAACTTAAGTCTCCTCAATCATTGCCTTGTGTGCAGGCCTATTTCCCACCTGATGAAAGGAACTGCGCATGCATGTCATATCCAATTCTTTGCAATCCTATATGCTATAGCCCACCAGGCTCCACTGTCCATGGAATTCTCCAAGCAAGAATACTGGAGTGCGTTGCCATTATTTTCTCCAGGGGGTCTTCTCGACCCAGGGATTAAACCTGAACCTCTTATGTCTCCTGCATTGCAGGTGGGTTCATCTGCACCATCTGAGAAGCCTGCAAAATGAGCTGCATTTTCTCTAGACTGAAGTCTTGTCTTCCCTGGATTCCAAAGAGGCCTCAACCTCCTTGCTTCCTCTGCCCGTCAGGCTACTCCCTTTCTGTTTTTTCCATAGCCTCCTATTCCTCTAGGAAGGAATTAAATGAATACTCATGGCTCTGAGTCATAGCATGTGATTCAACATTTAGTTAGACTGAATTAGTAAATAAACACATGTATATTTCCACAGTTTTATGCTTTGCTGTATGTTTTCCTCTAGGAGCACCTTTTCTTCTACCTTTTCCAACTTTTAAACTCCTATTGATTATTTAAAAGTCAGTTCTTTCTTTCTTTTTTTTTTTTTTTGTTAACTTCTCTATTAAGTAGGTCATGAGGTTTGGAATCTAATCCGTCAAGTGCTCTTGGTAGAGGCTTTATTGCAGAGTCTGTTATAAATGATCCCTTGCTTATCTATCTGTCTCCACCTAGTAAATAGGAAATCTTCAAGGATGGAAGAATAAAACAAGTCTTCTTGAAACTGTGACTGAAGAATTATTTGTCCAGTGACTGAATTTAACAAATATTACTTTGGACCAACTATGTGTATAAGTCCATGTTACTTAGCTATTTTACTTAACTTCTGGCGCTATTGCAATTAAAATGTGATTCAATTTTTTTCCTAGATTTTAAAGAGAAAGAATAAAAATATTTATTCACAAATGTCCTCTCAGCAATGTAGAAGAGTTAAGTGAATGGCTATGGTGTGTGTTTAAAGCCTTAGAAATCTCCTTGAAGGAAGGTGATGCTGAAAATTGATATGAAATGGCAAATGAGTTCATCCAGCTGAGAAAATAAGTGAAATATTTAGTAGCAGAATAACCTGGATTTGTTGAAAATAGTAATCTGAAGCTTTGTTGTTTGGGATTTAACCATTTGTGACAAATTTCCCAGTGTTCTTGTGGATTCGTCTAGATAGCATTAAAAATCCAACTGCCATGGGATTAGCAGGAAGGCCAGGAGTCATGTATGGATGTAAGAGTTGGACCATAGAGAAGGCTGAGCACCAAAGAACTGACACTTTCAAATTGTGGTGCTGGAGAAGATTCTTGAGAATCCCTTAGACAACAAGGAGATCAAACCAGTCAATCCTAAAGGAAATCAACCCTGAATACTCATTGGAAGGATTGATGCTGAAACTGAAGATCCAATACTTCAGCCACCTGATGTGAAGAGCTGACTCATTGGAAAAGACCCTTTTGACAGAAAAGAGTAAAGACAGGAGGAGAAAGGGGCAACAGAGGATGAGATGGTTAGAGAGCATCACCAACTCAACGGGAGTGAGTTTGAGCAAGCTCAAGGAAATACTGAAGGACAGGAAAGCCTGCTGTGCTGCAGTCCACGGGGTCACAAAGAGTGGGACACAGCTGAGCAACTGAACAACAATGAGAATCATAGCTTTGATGCACTTTTTTTTATATTAAACTTTTTATTTTGTATTGGGGTATAACCAATTAATAATGTTTTGATAGATTCAGGTACACAGCAAAGGAACTCGGCCATACTTATACATATATCCATGCCCCCCAAACTCCCCTCCCATCCAGGCTGCCACATAACATTGAGCAGAGTTCTCTGTGCTATACAGCAGTAGCTGGTCATTCATTTTAAATATAGCAGTGTGTACCTGTGATCTCAAACTCCCAAAGTATCCCTTCTCTCCATCCTTCCCCCTACCTTTTAAATATTAAGAGCCAGAGATAAAAGTCAACCTAGTGTGTGTATTGCTGTAAGAAAAGATGTACCTTGTAGGATTACAGATTTAAAGACTAAAGAAAATACCGTTGGCACTTAGAGAGAGAAAGTATAATGACAAAAGCACTTCAGTAATAACTGAGACTCCAAGGATCACGCTCAAACTATTCTCCTTCACCAGTACCAGAGATGGTCACACTTCTATAAGATAAGGACCATAACATTCCTACCAACAACAATAACAACTAACTTAATTGCAGCAGAAAAGAAAGCTATACACATTCACCGGATTCCAAAATCAGAGACCATGTCCTAAACAGGAAAAGAGCACACACACACAAAATCAAGAATCTAGATTTATCCCAGGTCTGTAGACCTGTTACATTAAACAGAAAGGGTCAGGGTCTCTTCCTCCACCAGCAACTGTTTTGCTGGTTTGATCATTGCAAGATCCTGCACTAGGAGCTCTAAGTGTTTAACACCAAATAAGAATTTGTCCATTTCTTCCACATTGTTCAATTTATTGGCATATAATTGCTGATAGTAATCTCTTATGATCCTTTGCATTTCTGTGTTGTCTGTTGTGATCTCTCCATTTTCATTTCTAATTTTATTGATTTGATTTTTCTCCCTTTGTTTCTTGATGAGTCTGGATAATGGTTTGTCAGTTTTATTTATCCTTTCAAACAACCAGCTTTTGGCTTTGTTGATTTTTGCTATGGTCTCTTTTGTTTCTTTTGCATTTATTTCTGCCCTAATTTTTAAGATTTCTTTCCTTCTACTAATCCTGGGGTTCTCCATTTCTTCCTTTTCTAGCTGCTTTAGGTGTAGAGTTAGGTTATTTATTTGACTTTTTTTCTTGTTTCTTGAGGTATGCCTGTATTGCTATGAACTTTCCCCTTAGCACAGCTCTTACAGTGTCCCACAGGTTTGGGGTGTTGTGTTTTCATTTTCATTCATTTCTATGCATATTTTGATTTCTTGTTTGACCATCAGTAGATGAATGGATAAGAAAGCTGTGGTACATATACACAGAAGTATTACTCAGCCATTAAAAAGAGCACATTTGAATGAGGTGGATGAAACTGGACCCTATTATACAGAGTGAAGTAAGCCAGAAAGAAAAACACCAATACAGTATACTAACGCATATATATGGAATTTAGAAAGATGGTAAGGATAACCCTGTATGCAAGACAGCAAAAGAGATACAGATGTATAGAGCAGTCTTTTGGACTCTGTGGGAGAGGGAAAGGGTGGGATGATTTGGGAGAATGGCATTGAAACAGGTATAATATCATATATGAAATGAATCACCAGTTCAGGTTTGATGCATGGTACTGGATGCTTGGGGCTGGTGCACTGGGATGACCCAAAGGGATGGTACAGAGAGAAGGAGGGCGGGGGGTTCAGGATGGGGAACACATGTATACCTGTGGTGGTTTCATGTGGATGTATAGCAAAACCAATACAATATTGCAAAGTAATTAACCTCCAATTAAAATAAATAAATTTATATATAAAAAAATAAATAAAAGCTAGGTCTCCCTCAAGGAGCCTAAACAATACACAAGAGGTTTGAATACAAACAAAGGATGTGGGTGGTCAAAGACAGCTGCCACTGCTTCAGGAAAAGGCTTTGTGAGGTCAGTACCACTGGGGCCGGGTAACTTGAGTGGGCTGGAGAAGGCACTGGCACCCCACTCCAGTACTCTTGCCTGGAAAATCCCATGGACGGAGGAGCCTGGTAGGCTGCAGTCCATGAGGTCGCGAAGAGTCGGACACAACCGAGCGACTTCACTTTCACTTTTCAGTTTCATGCATTGGAGAAGGAAATGGCAACCCACTCCAGTGTTCTTGCCTGGAGAATCCCAGGGCCGGGGGAGCCTGGTAGAATGTCGTCTATGGGGTCGCACAGAGTCAGACATGACTGAGCAACTGAACTGATGCTGAAGCTAAAGCTTCAATATTTTGGTCACCTGATGTGAAGAGCTGACTCATTGGAAAAGACCCTGATGCTGGGAAAGATTGAAGGCAAGAGGAGAAGGGGGCAGCAGAAGATGAGATGGTTGGATGGCATCACTGAATCTGAAATTCTGGGAGACAATAGAGGACAGGCAAGCCAGGTGAGCTGTAGTCCATGGGGTCACAAAGAGTTGGACACACCTTAGTGACTAAAAAAATAACAGCAGACACTAACACAACTTTGTAAATCAACTGTATTCCAATAATTTTGTTTAAAAACATCTTTTTTGGCGTATGCTCTCATATCCTGACTTGATTCAAAAAATACCCATATCATTTCTCACCTGAACTTCTTTTAAGCTACTTCTTTCTCCTTTTTCTGTTTGAATTTGATTAACATTCTATCCTAGTCCCAAAGCAACAAGGAAGGAGATATGAGCTTGCCCTAAAGGTAAAACTTTTTTTTTAGAAAAATGTTAGGCAATATGTATTAAGATAGCAACACATACCCACACTGTGCTAATTTATAGTGAATCAGAAATTGTCCGTAATATTTTAAATATTTCAAGGATCCTCACTGTTGTTGGGTTTGATGCTGAGAAAATACTTTTTAAGGTAAACATTCTAACTCCTTTATCAATCCCAAGTATTCCACACAGGCTATGAACTAGATGGTTTTCTCAAATATTCCATAGAATGCTGATAAAACTATTTACCCTTGCCATTTAGCTTTATTTCCTTTTTCTACAACCCTACCCCTGCAAGTGGGGTGCTCTAGAAATGTGAATTCCTTGCCATTGTTCAGTTGCTAACTTGTGTCCGACGCTTTGCAACCCCATAGACTGCAGCACACCAGCCTTCTCTGTCCTCAGCTATATCCTGGAGTTTTCTCAGATTCGTATCTATTGAGTTGGTGATGCTATCTAACGAGTTTGTCATTAAATGCATTACACTATAAGGTTTTAAATATGATCTCTATATAATGTGATGTAATTATTTCACCTTTAGCAATTTATCCATAAGAATTATTAGCAAAGATTTGCTTTCATGAATTTCTATTGCAGCCTTGTTTAAGACAGGAAAATAACCTAAATATCCATCAATAGACTGTTAAATTATTTATCGCACAAAACATTAGTTGGAATGTAATGCAACCATTTAAGTGGAAAGTAATAAACCTATTTAATTCTGTAGAATATGTTCATGATATTAGTTATTAACAAATGTGTTTAGATATACAAGCATGGTAAAAATGAAAGTTTTCCACATTCTTCCCTTTTCTTTAAGTTTTCTAAAATTGAAATAAATTACTTTTGTAACAAAAAAAAAAAAAAAAGGCTTTATCTGATACATCTTTCCAGGCCTTCTTTACATATGAGCGTCACAAAATGTTTTCTGATTTCCCCAAAGTAAATGTTCCCTCTTAAGAAGCCCTATAGCATCCATTGTCTATAAAACTTATAAAATATTTACCGAAGTCCTCCTTGGGCTGTAGGTTTTGGTGTGTTGATACCGTTCAGTTCCCCAAAGGCCAGAATTTGACACTTGTGATTTAGAATTGTCTACAAAACACTTAAACTTAATATGTATTCAGGAAACTGACATTGTCTATAAAACTTATAAAATATTTACCGAAGTCCTCCTTGGGCTGTAGGTTTTGGTGTGTTGATACCGTTCAGTTCCCCAAAGGCCAGAATTTGACACTTGTGATTTAGAATTGTCTACAAAACACTTAAACTTAATATGTATTCAGGAAACTGAACCATTTTAATGAAGTTTCACCTTTTCATAAAGTTTTCTGAGAAATTTCAGGACAACAAATCTTACAAATTTAACAGGAGCAATGTGATCATGTCGCTTCGCCTGGGAGGGAAATTGAAACCTAAGGTAATTGAGGTCAGTGCCAAGAGTGAACCCAGGGCTTCTGGGTGGCTCAATGGTGAGGAATCTGCCTTCCAATGCAGGAGACTTGGGTTTGATCTGGGAAGATCCTACTTGCCACAAAGCAACTAAGCCTGTGTGCCAAAAATATATATATGTGTGTGTGTGTGTGTGTGTAGAGAGAGAGAGAGAGAGAAAGAGACTGAACCCAGCTTTAGAAAGCCTGGACCGCATTTCCCCCCAGGTATCAGAAATTACAGCTGCACCGTGTGCAGGGGAGGGGGGCGGTATTACAGAAGTACTCCCCAGTGGCTCATCTCTCCCAGTCACCATGCTTTTGAACAGTCTCCACCACTGACATTGACTCTGAGCGTGGCCTCATGAGTTGCCATCATCAATGGAGCCTCAGAAAGGGAGATTCCACCAAGAGCTTGATGAGTCTTTGTAAATGAGGCTAGCTTTCTTGGAGCACTGCCTCTATCGTTTTTAAAAATGATAATCCATGCCATCCAACTGAAGAAGTCTCAAGAAGACAAGCAAGTTGTTCTAGAGAGAACCTGCACTAACTGCCAGCGTGTGAACGAGGCCCATCTTGAATCATCCAGCCCCGGATGAGACACTGGTTGAAGGCAGTCGATAAGCAGCCCAAGGCCAAGGCCAGAACTGCCCAGCTCAGCTCAAACCAAAGTACAGATCAGAAGCAAATCAACGGTTGTGTTTAAAGCCATGGAGTTTCAGAACAGTTTTTATAACTGATACACATATCTCTTACCACCTCTTGTCCCTCCTTGCTCCTTTTGTGGTCCTGGGCCCCACACTGAGGGGTCCTGATGTCACAGCCCTCCGGTCACTTTGGGTTCCACTGGATTTCAGAATCCTCCTCAACCAGGGCTCTGGTCCACTCCTTCCAATCATAAGATTTATAGATTTAAAGACATATAGATTTACAATTCTTTCTAATCCCTAAATTAGATGATATCCTCTCTGTCTTTGAGTTCCCTGTGCAATGCAGTAGGTTCTTATTAGTCATTAACATGGATTCTGTTATTAATATATAGTGGGGCTTCCCAAGTGGCTCAGTGGTAAAAATAATCCACCTGCCAATGCAAGAGATGCATGAGATTAAGCTTTGATCCCTGCATTGGGAAGACCCCCTAAAGGAGGGCATGGTAACCTACTCCAGTATTCTTGCCTGGAGAATCCCCAAGGACAGAGAAGTCTGATGGGTTACATTCCATGGGGTCACAAAGACTCGGACATGATTTAACGACTAAACAGCATCAACGATATACGTTTATGTCAATACCAATCTCCAAATTTATCTCTCTCCTCCTGCTTTCCCCCTGCTAATAACCAGAAGCTTATTTTCTACATCTGTGCTTCTATCTCCTATCTAATGGGGCAAATTGAGAGAGAAAAGTTTTTGCAGAAGATGGCAAACCTATGTCAGAAACTATGACAATTTAGTCTGATTTGGATTATGACCAGTGCCAAGAAAATGCACTGGTCATAACAAACACCTTCTTCCAACAACACAGGAGAAGACTCTACACGTGGACATCACCACATGGTCAACACCGAAATCAGACTGATTATATTGTTTGCAGCCAAAGATGGAGAAGCTCTATACAGTCAACAAAAACAAGACCAGGAGCTGACTGTGGCTCAGATCATGAACTCCTTATTACCAAATTCAAACTCAAATTGAAGAAAGTAGGGAAAACCGCTAGACCATTCAAGTATGACCTAAATCAAATCCCTTATGATTATACAGTGGAAGTGAGAAATAGATTTAAGGGCCTAGATCTGATAGACAGAGTTCCTGATGAACTATGGAATGAGGTTCGTGACACTGTACAGGAGTCAGGGATCAAGACCATCCCCGTGGAAAAGAAATGCAAAAAAGCAAAATGGCTGTCTGG
>SJYX01019452.1:277142-342299 GCA_006410675.1 Oreotragus oreotragus
GTTTTCTGAATGTTGAGCTTTAAGCCAACTTTTTCACTCTCCTCTTTCACTTTCATCAAGAGGCTTTTTAGTTCCTCTTCACTTTCTGCCATAAGGGTGGTGTCATCTGCATATCTGAGGTTATTGATATTTCTCCCAGCAATCTTGATTCCAGCTTGAGCTTCCTCCAGCCCAGCGTTTCTCATGATGTACTCTGCATAGAAGTTAAATAAGCAGGGTGACAATATACAGCCTTGACGTACTCCTTTTCCTATTTGGAACCAGTCTGTTGTTCCATGTCCAGTTCTAACTGTTGCTTCCTGACCTGCATACAGGTTTCTCAAGAGGCAGGTCAGGTGGTCTGCTATCCCCATCTCTTTCAGAATTTTCCACAGATTTTTGTGATCCACACCGTCAAAGGCTTTGGCATAGTCAATAAAGCAGAAATAGATGTTTTTCTGGAACTCTCTTGCTTTTTCCATGATCCAGCGGATTTTGGCGATTCGATCTCTGGTTCTTCTGCCTTTTCTACAACCAGGGAAGCTCCATAGCTTCGTATCAGATCCTGTGATAAACCATAATGGAAAAGACTATGAGAAAGAATGTATCCATATGTATAACTGAATCACTCTGCTGTGCAGCAGAAACTAACATGACATTGTAAATCAACTCTACTTGAATTTTTTAAAAAGTCTTATGGTCAGGAACATGTTGCCATGTACAGAGCCTATGAAATTTGAAACATGGAGCAGAGGTTTGGGGCCTAGATGGAGAGGGAAAGTGGCATTGTCAGCCAAACGTGTTTGTTCCTGGAAGACTGTCAGTCGACAGTGTTGCGCTCCTGCCTCTAAACTCACTGCTTAGTCCTCAAGTGTTGTGTTGAAAGCTGGAGAAAAAGCAGAAGAAAGAAACCATATAATTATCAATTATACCAAAAAATACAATGTTTGCTTTCTCATAAGGAAATCATCCTGCGGGCGGGGTGGGAGGAGATAAATGTATCTCCCAGTTAGTCAACCATAACTGGTAACTGAGGTAGTCACTTTTTTAATGGAAAATGATTACAGAAAACACAAACCTTCACAAAAACTAGGTCACTGTCTGATACCCTGGTTGGAAAAATTACTATGGCACAATTTGGTATCACAAACTATAATCTGTGGGGCCATCTCTTCCCTGGGTACAGACAGGTCTGTGTGTGTGCCTGCATGGCTTAGGGGGAGGGCAGTTCATCAAAAGAGAGGAACAAACATCTGTGACAGAAGTCAGACCATCTGACGTCTTTGAGACAACTTAAACTCATGTCATCCTGAGGCCTGGGGTCTGATGAATAAAACAAAAATTCAGCATTGAATAGCACAGAACTCTACACATATACAAATGTTATTGCTCTGTCAATAAGTTGTGTCTGACTCTTTGTGACCTCATGCGACCCCATGGACTACAGCACTCCAGGCTCCTCTGGCCTCCACATTCTCCCGGAATTTGCTCAAGCCTGTTGAGTCAGTGATACTATCCATCCATCTCATCTTCTGCTGACCCCCTTCTCCTCCTTCCCTCAATCTTTCTCAGCATCAGTCTTTTCCAATGAGTCAGCTCTTTGCATTAAATGGTCAAAGTATTGGACCTTCAGCTTCAGCATCAGTCCTTCCAGGTAGATAGAGGTAGATCTCATAAATCCTACTGATTGATTCTGGACTCAAGTACCCCAAACTTCAAGGGCCAAGGACCTCAGGTTACAGCACAAAATCAACCCCTCCAGCCTAATCTCACCTCACAGAACACATACGTATCTAACCTAGAACCAAGTACAATTTGCATAAACTTTATGATAAGCATCTTGTTCCCTGCGGATTCTCCACACAGAAATAGGAAACTATTGCATGAGTGTCAATCCTGCTTCAACCAGACTCTGCCAAATTCTCCTTTTGGATTCTGTAATGTTCTGGTCATGCTATTGAACTCAAGTCCAAATTAGGACAATCGTTTGTGTTTTCATTGGAGTATAGTTGCTTTAGAATGTCATGTTAGTTTTCTGCTATACAGCAAAGTGAATCAGCTATATGTATATATACAGATATATATCTATGTATATATATATATCAGCTATATGTATATATTTATATATATATACATATGGTAAATATATCATATACCTATGATATATGTATATATATCATATACCTATGATATATGTATATATGATATATATCCCTTCTTTTTTGGGTTTCCTTCCCATTTAAGTCACCACAGAGTATTGAGTAGAGCTCCCTGTGCTATACAGTAGGTTCTCATTTGTTATCTGTTTTATGCATGTGTGCTAAGTTGCTTCAGTTGTGTCTGACTCTGTGTGACCCTATGGACCATAGCCCCTCTGTCCATGGAATTCTCCAGGCAAGAATACTGGAGTGGGTTGCCATCCCCTCTGGCAAAGAATCTTCCCAACCGCAGGATCAAACCCAAGTCTCAAATCTCTCCCGAGTCTCAAATCTCCTGCATTGGCAGCTGGGTTCTTTACCCCTAGCACCACCTGGGAAGACCCATCTATCATATACATAGTATCAATAGTACACATGTGTCAATTTCAACCTCCCAATCCACCCCACTCCACCTTCCCTCCTTGGTTTGCTACATTTATTCTCTATATTTGTGTCTCTATTTTTGCTTTGCAAGTAAGTTGATCTATACCATTTTTTTTTCTAGATTCCACAGATATGTGGCTGTTTTTCTCTTTCTGACCTATTTCACTCTGTATGACAGTCTCTAGGTCCATCCGTGTCTCTGCAAATGGCACAATTTTGTTCCTTTTTAAAGGAACAAAAGGCTGAGTAGTATTCTATTGTATCCATGTACCACATCTTTATCCATTCTTCTGTTGATAGACACCCAGGTTCTTCCGTGTACTGGCTATTGTAGATAGTGCTGCTGGGAGCACTGGGGTACATGTGACTTTTTGAATTTTAGTTTATCCAAGTATATGTCCAGGAGTAGGATTGCTGGGTCATACAGCAAGACAGTTTAAAATTCTGAATATACCATCTCGCACAAAGCACCCCCACTTACTGCGG
Organism: Oreotragus oreotragus; assembly: GCA_006410675.1. Taxonomy (NCBI): domain Eukaryota; kingdom Metazoa; phylum Chordata; class Mammalia; order Artiodactyla; family Bovidae; genus Oreotragus; species Oreotragus oreotragus. The sequence continues at coordinate 280,190 of SJYX01019452.1, forward strand.
GTCCCTGAAAGTCTAGACTTGTTCCAGGATAGGTCGTGGAGTTGGGAGGCAATCAGTGCCCTTCCCCCTTCCCCTTTTCTGAGTGTGTTTTCCCTGGAGTTGGGCAGATGGCGACCCAAGAAATCTCTCTGGAGGGGGTGACGGCTGACATCTAGGTGAAGAAAGGCAGAGAGCCAAGATCCAGAGGCATTATTTCATACATGGTGGGAGTGCAGGGTCCACGTGGGCCCCGCGTAGGAGAGGCAGGAACATCGCCAACTTCTCAGAGACTAGAAACATATTTAAATGGTAAAAACCATGTGAAGTTTTCCATATAAATATTGAAATGTATCATGTTTCTATTTTTTTTCTTCTGAAGCTACAAAAATACACATGTTTCATACAAACAGAGATGGAAAGCAAAGGAAAACTGTGAGAGCTTAAGTAAAACTGGGCTCATGAGTACTCTCCAGCTTTATCATTTCTTCTTAGTCGATTTCTGGTTCAACCTCATCCACATACATTTCCGTTGATGTTGATACTTGCAAAACTGTTTATCTTGTAATCACCTCCATTTGACCCATACTTCAGACTTGATTATCTGAGGTTTATGCTTTTCTTATTTCTATTATTTGAAAACTTTTTTTGAACGAAAGTGGATATCATCTCATTTTTCCACACATATCTCTAATAATTTACCAGGATAGTCAAGATATGTAGGTAATGAAAGTCGTGTAGAAACAACAGCATTTTATCATCATAATAACTAACCTATGTGATATGGAAATATAATTAGAGAATGGAGTATATCCTGTGCATAATTGGGATTATGGACATGCATATAGAATTTCATAAAAATGTATGTCCAGGAAAATGTAATTTTGAAGTAAGAAAGTTTAAGGCAAATCTCTTAAATTTTCTTTTCTGCTTTTTGAAGTTTCAAAGAATAACTAACCTATGTGATATGGAAATATAATTAGAGAATGGAGTATATCCTGTGCATAATTGGGATTATGGACATGCATATAGAATTTCATAAAAATGTATGTCCAGGAAAATGTAATTTTGAAGTAAGAAAGTTTAAGGCAAATCTCTTAAATTTTCTTTTCTGCTTTTTGAAGTTTCAAAGAATTCTGCTATTTCTGTCTTTGTGATTGGTTTAAAGTGTTATAAAGATTTTATGTGCTATTATCAGGCAGATTCTTACCCAAAAAAACATATGTAGGAAAGGGTTACTTATTGCATAAGGCATTTCTGATTATAAAACAGCTCTGAAACTTTTCAGAAAATGTAATGAGTAAAATTCACTTGAAACATTGTAACTGTGGAGCCAACATTATTTTTTATGATATAAATATTTCAGACAAATTATTGTCTGCTGAGTTAAGTCATGATGAGAAAAATAGATTTATCTTGAAATTGCTGTTCAGTATTTCAGTCGCTGAGTCACGTCTGATTTTTTGCAACCCCATGGACTGAAGCACGCCAGGCTTCCCTGTCCTTTGTTATCTCTTTGAATTTGCTCAAAATCATTTTTTAGGAAAAAGAATTTCTGGTTTAGATGACAGGATAAGGGGATCACAGTTCTTGAGGTGCTAGCCTACCATGAGCCCCCTTTGTCTGGCAAATTAATAAAGCCACTCTTTCACCACGGCCCCCCAAAAAATAAGAAGCCATGACAAGTAAAATTTTGCCTATCTTATAGTGTCTTTAATGTTGTTAGAAATCACCAGGAAAGTTAAAGAAGACATGCCTTTTTATTATTATTAATTATTAAACTATACTTGATTTACAATTGGAAGTGTTTCAATGTGTGAGTTCTGAAATCAGTTTACCAAGTTGTGCAAAGTCAAAATCAAATTATTTAAACAATAAAGACTTAGAAATCTCAAGATGAGATTATGAGATCAGTGTTTATTCAAAGCGTTCAATAAACTAAGATGTTTGAAGAACCAACATAGACTATTTTAATTAAAAAGAAAGGCCAGTTTCAACAGTGCTGAATAGGGCCCCCAACATCTTACACAATACAAAATTTATCTGTCATAAATCAAGGTTCACAATATCAACACTGTGGCTGGGCTAAATAAAGTGTGAGTGGAAATTCTAATGGGTTTGTAACAAACTAAGAGAGGAAGTGTGTGTGTGTGTGTGCACGCGCTTGCCCACACGTGCACTCAGTCACGTCCGATGCTTTGTGACTCCATGGACTGTAGTGTGTCAAGCTTCTCTGTCCATGGGACTTCCCCGGCATGAATACTGGAGTGGATTGCCATTTCCTACTCCAGAAGATCTTCCTGACCCAGGGATTGAGCCCTCGTCTCTTGCATCTCCTGCATTGGCAGGCAGATTCTTTACCACTAATGCCACCTGGGGGAGTGAAAATGAAAGCTGCTCAGTCATGTCTGACTCTTTGCGACATGGAATTCTCCAGACAAGAATACTGGAATGGGTCACCTTTCCCTTCTCCAGGGAATCTTCCCAGCCCAGGAATCGAACCCAGGTTTCCCTTGGGTTCAGTTCAGCAGGTGAATTCTTTACCAGCTGAGCCACAAGGGAAGCCCAACACCACCTGGGGAAGAGGAAGCGTCAAAAGTATCTACACATACTTTCATCATTATCTTTCAGACTCAGTAGTGATGATGTCTTACAAGTAAAATAGAGAACAGCAAAATACTTTCAAACTGCTAATTCTTCATACAGTATTACTAGTCCTCACTTTGTGTGTGTCTGTGGAGAGGGATTATCAAATGTTTTTAAGGGAAAAGAAGAAATAGCATACAGGTTGTCTTGTACTTCTTCAAACACACAACATTGGCAGCATGGTATTAAGAATCGTCCTCCTTGTTCATTTAATTGAACAAACATGGATTATTGTCACATCCCAGGTATTCTAGCCTCTATGGACAGATTTTCTTTTTCTTTTTTTCTTCAGAATAAGAAAGAATATATCATTTTCCACTACCTGAGACAAATAATAAACACAGAAAAATAAATTGGAGTCAAGAATAGCAATTATGCCAAAGTAATCTCAGAGAGCTTCAAAGTTGAGAGTTTTTTTTGAAAAAGAAGGGGAAGATTTTGAAAGAAAAATATATCATGGCAATTAAGGTAGTGCTTTTTCCCCTGACACCATCAGAAAAAGAGCAGAAAATTTAAAGGTTTTTGCCAAAGATTGAAGGCTATGTGACTGAATTGAAATATATGATTCTGGGAGAACAAATTCAGCAAAAGAAAACAAAGTTTAGAATTCTTGTTTTAAAACATAGAACGAACCATTAAATAAAGCAGTGTTCAAACTAGCCAACAAATTCTATGCAAATCCTAGAACTCTGATTTTCCTTTCAACTTGAAAAGCTCAACTTTACTTATAATCGCTGATTCAGATGATTGTGACTATTTATTTATTTGATATGCCTTTCACAGTCAAGCCACCATTCCTCCAAGTTTCCAAATATTCATTGGGTTAACCAATAAAGATGATACATTTTTTTGTTTGATGCTTCCCAAAAATATATTGGGTTGCCCAAAAAGTTAATTTGGGTTTTTCTGCAAGATCTTATGGAAAATATTAAATGAAATTTTTGGCCAACCCAATACTTACAAACTGAATATTCATTGGAAGGACTGATGTTGAAGCTCTGATACTTTGGTCACCTGATGCAAAGAGCCAACTCGTTGGAAAAGACCCTGATGCTGGGAAAAATTGAAGGCAAAAGGAGAAGGGGGTAGCAGAGGATGAGATGGTCAGATGGCATCACCAACTCAATGAACATGAATATGAACAAACTCTGGGAGACAGCAAAAGACAGGGGAACCTGATGTGTTGCAGTCCAGGGGGTCACAAAGAGTTGGACATGACTGAGTGACTGAACAATACGCTTACTCCTTGGAAGAAAAGTTATGACCAACCTAGATAGCATATTCAAAAGCAGAGACATTACTTTGCTGACTAAGGTCCGTCTAGCCAAGGCTATGGCTTTTCCAGTAGTCATGTATGGATGTGAGAGTTGGACTATGAAGAAAGCTGAGCACTGAAGAATTGATGCTTTTGAAGTGTGGCATTGGAGAAGACTCTTGAGACTCCCTTGGACAACAAGGAGATCCAACCAGTCCATTCTGAAGGAGATCAGCCTTGGGATTTCTTTGGAAGGAATGATGCTGAAGCTGAAACTCCAATACTTTGGCCACCTTATGTGAAGAGTTGACTCATTGGAAAAGACTCTGATGCTGGGAGGGATTGGGGGCAGGAGGAGAAAGGGATGACAGAGGATGAGATGGCTGGATGGCATCACTGACTCGATGGACGTGAGTCTGAGTGAACTCCGGTAGTTGGTGATGGACAGGGAGGCCTGGCGTGCTGCGATTCATGGGGTCGCAAAGAGTCGGACACGACTGAGCGACTGAACTGAACTGAAAAGATGAGAAACTCAATAGCTGAATGCTAATGGTGTGGACAGGAATGGGTTTGTGCTTGTATGGACATGCGGGCAGGCACACACACACAAACACACACATATACATACACACACTGTTCAGGCTTGAATGACCTCAGTCTTGTGAAAACATTGCCACAGCACCATGCCTCACCTTTGGAGACAAGGACGATGCTTTACAACTTGAATCTTACCTCTAAGAATTTTGCACATTGCTCAAAATGCTATCACTCTTTCAGTTCCAAACCTTAATTTCAGGCCCAAAAATGTTTGGAGTTGACCATGCGGTCTTGGCAAGAGAACCAAGTCTTGTTGGCACATCCTGATGAGCTGTGAGCAGTGACATGAGAGCTATGAAAATGTCTGTGTGTTATTCCAAGGGAAACGTCAAGAGAAAGTGGCACCTGAGGTGTGTTTATAAAGCTGTTCACTTGCTTAATGAGTTCCTTCTTGTCCAGAGATGGATCTTTGGGACCCGCCAGCAAAAGGCAATCCTTAGGGTCCTCTCTCTGCTTAATGACATGGTGAATTAAAAGGTGTGTATGGAGCTGTAAAGGTGATCAGGAATGCAGTCCAGGAATGTATGCTTTGTTGTCAAAATTTAAATTTCTTTCATAAAATCTAATTTAGTGATACATTAGTATAATCTGGCAGGAGTTTGTTTTTTTTGTTGTTGTTTTTTTTTCCTTCCATCGCACTAGAAGATCAAGGGATAGTTATATTCTCATAGGTGTTCTCCTTGGCTTCTTAAAATGCTTTCCATTTCTCCACTGCCCACTAAGCAACTATTAGACCTGTTAGGAGCTATAAAGATAAGTGAGTTTCACACTGTGATCCCACAGGAGAAGGACAAGTACTGGGGAGAGGTAAGGGTCCAAATAATTTGAGTGACATATTAGTGCAATGATATAAAGTGAAGAGCCACAGAAATGCACCAGAGAAAGAAAATGGTCAACCAGGAGGAACCAAATGGTACCTTGCAGGTGCCCTGTGATGGGTAGATGATGAAAGGTTCAGGTATGGAGAGGGCATCTCACTTGGAAGGAGCTGTGGGAGCAGAGGAAACATTGAAACTTACCTGGGGACCTATTTAGGCAGGGGGAAGCGGAATAAAACATGAGAAGCCTGCAAATGTAATTTCTAGTCATGCAAAGAGATCCAACCAGTCCATTCTGAAGGAGATCAACCCTGGGATTTCTTTGGAAGGAATGATGCTAAAGCTGAAACTCCAGTACTTTGGCCACCTCATGTGAAGAGTTGACTCATTGGAAAAGACTCTGATGCTGGGAGGGATTGTGGGCAGGAGGAGAAGGGGACGACAGAGGATGAGATGGCTGGATGGCATCACTGACTCGATGGACGTGAGTTTGAGTGAACTCCGGGAGTTGGTGATGGACAGGGAGGCCTGGCGTGCTGCAATTCATGGGGTCGCAAAGAGTCAGACACGACGGAGTGACTGAACTGAACATCTCTTTATCGAGTCAACCAATAAAGTGCTATGCAAGAAGAAATTTCTGACAATGATAAACAAATGACTAATCTTTCTTTTACATTATTTAAACATTTTTTCAAACATTTCTTATTCATTAGATTATTTAGTTTTCCAACAAAGAGAATTATTTTTAAATAGTTAATATTTCTGTTTGATTTCCTANGATGAACAGGGAGGCCTGGCGTGCTGCGATTCATGGGGTCGCAAAGAGTTAGACATGACTGAGCGACTGCTGACTGAACTGAAGAATTATTAATATGTTAGGGATGGGAGATAGAAAAATAAGTGAGATGTGGCTCTTGCCCTTACTTACCTCCAAGTATACAATATGCATTTCATATTTGTGGACAGTTGGGGAAACCAGGGTAAGGTTCTCCTGAGCAAATGAGCAACCTGATGGCACTGGGCTGGCACCCGGATGAGCCTTGGGGAAGTGCTCTGTAGTGAAGACATGCTGCGAAAGGCTGGTGCAGAGGTTCCCTGGAGTCAGTACATCCACACCACTTGCTTCTTTTTAGAACGAAGGGAGCCACAGACTCTTAGTCAGTTTGTTCCAGTTAAGTACTCCTGAGTGTTTCAGCAGGAAGATCAGTTACAGGAGGAAGCATTTGAAAGTCTGATATTTCCCAATAGCACTACCCATAGCATAATAAAAGACCTTTCTGAAGAGTGAAAGGATTTGTGGCAGTCGTCAGTTGGTAAAGTCAGAACTGGAAATATTTTTGCTCATCAGAAACTCAGACTGCTTGCTTTCAGCCATCATTTCCCCATTCTCTCATCTTGATTCTAAACATTACTCTGTTTTTTATTGTTATTTTGGTTGTAAAGGATTAAGAAATGTTACAGTAGAATGTAGGAACTATAGAAGACTGAAAGTGCTTGGTATAATGCCTGGTCCTTTGTAATATTAAACAATCAGTGTAGAGAAACAGAAACGGGAGTCTTGGCAATTTTGTGAGATATCCAAAAAACCCTTACAAGACAAATTAGAGAAGCAATGCTGCCTTTCTTTTTATCCTGTGACAGAGAGCTAATTCAGCTTCTTTAACAGAAACTCAAATAAACCCAGCCCTTTCAAAAAGCCTTTATGCTCAATGTAAAGGAAAATGTGTCTTCAAATCCTGAGTTCAGCTTCCACTGGTTTCAATGGGAGCTGTACATTCAGAGCCAAGGGCTAATTTTGGTCTGTGTGCTTCCCCAATAAGTTCTCTTGGGTGATCATTTTAGCTTCAGCAAAGTGTTTCCTCTAGCTATAAGAACCAGCGTTTAAAAGTTTAAAGCGATGCGAATAGGCCAAAATCTAAATCAATATTCTGTAGAACAAATAAAGAGAAAAGAGAGCTAGGCGGCAGGCACATGGAATGAGCTTCAGTTCCCTGGTAGGCAGATCAAGGAGTTTTCAACAAGAACTTAAAAATAAAAGGCCAAAAAAACAGATGTTAACACAACTGTTCTCTCCCCCCTCAGTGAGAAATGACTGTTTAGCCTTTCAGATCAAGACACAGGGGTCACAAAGGGAAATGTCACGGTGTAGTGTCAAGTGAGAACCAACGGGCAAAAGGGATTCAGATCAATAGGCAGCAGCTTCCTTATCTTCCTCAACGCCAGTTATTTTTACAGCATTTGTAGTGACTTTGTTTCGTTTTAGGTATATTACTTTGGTTCATGCATGAGTTTACATGGAAATTACACGGTATGAGGGTTGTGTTTCTCCTTTTCCCCACCTACCCTTCCTCCTGCAACTTAGAGGTTTCTTACTAATATCATTTATGAGGAGGACAGCTTGCCTGTCAGTCTCTAGGGCTCTGAAGATGACTCATTATCTTTTGCCCTTTGAGGACTTTGAGGGATAATATCTTCAAACTGGAAGGAGACACTACATTGAAAGAGCATCCCAAGGCAAGTTCATCACAGTGTAACACAACACTTGACTTCACTGTAACAGCAACTTGAGATGTGATAGTAGGAAGGGAAAAAACCTGGGGCTGTATCGGACCTTTCATTTTCTTTAAAAGAGGGTTTTGAATAAGATGTTTTAATTGCTGAGATGCAAAATGCATTTTATTATGAGGAAAATTATTCTTTTAAGAATATACTGTAGCAATAATAAAAATAAATGGAATTTGTAGAGTAGTTTATATTTGAAGAGCGTCTTTTTACATCTATTGTCCCTTGAGCCTCTAAAGCAGTTTATAAAAGGATTCCCCCAGTTTTCCACCCAACATATGTTCCTAATAGGTAAATACAAAGGTCCAAAGAAATATTCAGTGAGGAAAAGCTAGGGAGGTCTGAATTATAAAGTAATCATGGTTAAAATATGCAGTGATATATTTAACCAAATTAAAAACAAGAAAAGGCAGTGTTTTAACTTAAGTTACAGAAAACACATCAAGGCAATAAATGCATCAGGGCAGTATCTCAGGAGTGGATCCTCCTTGAATTAAGTGTTACTGCTGGTTTTAGAAAAGGCAGATGAACCAGAGATCAAATTGCCAACATCTGCTANTGTGGACCACAAGGTGTCCGGGTCCCCAATGGTTAGGGCTAACCCTAGCCCTAACCATAATCCTAACCCCAACTCCACAGAGGGGGGCCCTGGTGGTCCTGACAGTTCCTTAGGTTCAGAAGTTTTTCAGCCTGAAACATCCATGACACTCTATCATCAACATTTCAAGAAGTGGTATTTGTAACTTAAAGTTATAGACAGCCATCCCCTCCACCCCCACCATCAGCTTGGCATTCACGATTTCAAATTTCCTAAGACCTGGCTGACATCTCTCTACTTCAAACTGATGGCTGCTTTTATTTTTCATCCCCTGCTCGTTCCTATGACTCTCCTCATTGTGTCAGTGAAGTCCTTCTGTGTTCTCATTTATTTCATCTTTCTTTTAGTGGGTTTCTGGTTGTATGACTGCATCAGGGAAATCTGACCTAAATAAAGTGCCTATTTGGAAAAGAAATATGAGGGAAAGGGAACGATGGTGACAGTCACAAATAATAGAGAGCAAACACAGTGTTGGGGGAAATTGTTGTTCAGTGTCGGTTCTAACTGAGCTGCCCACAAGGAAAACAGCTAGTGGTGAGACGCCCCAGTGTCTCACTTTAAAGCTCATACATGGATGGACCTGAGGGCACTATGTTAAAAGAAGTTAGGGAAGGAAAAATGTGTATGTTCTCACTTCTATGTGGAATCAGAAAATGCTGATCTTATAGAAGTAGAGAGCAAAATGGTGGCCAACAGAGGCTTGAGTGGGGAGAGAAATGAGCAGATGTTGGTCAAAGAGTATGAACTTCTAGCCAAGAAAAGAAATAGGTTTGGGGGATTTAACGTACAGCATACATCTTCCCAGGTGGTCCTAGTTGTAAAGAACCCGCCTCCCAAAGCAGGAGACACACGAGATGCAGTTTCAATCCCTGGCTTGGGAAGATCCCCTGGGGAGGAAATGGCAATCCACTCCAGTTTTCTTGCCTGGAGAATCCCATGGACAGAGGAGACAGATGGGCTATAGTCCATGGAGTCACAAAGAGTCAGACATGAATTAACGACAACAGAACAACAACAACATGATTAACTCTACTCAGTACCATGTAATTACCTACGTGGGAAAAGAATCTAAAAAAAAAGAGTGGATACAAGCATATGTATAACTAATTCACTTTGCTGTACACCTGATACTCACACAACATTGTACATGAACTGCGCTCCACTAAAATTGTTTTAAATGGACTTCCCTGTGACCCAGTGGTTAAGATTTCACCTTCCGATGCAAGGCGTGCTTGTTTAATCCCACATACCTCATGGCCGAAAACCCAAAACAGAAGCAGCATTGTAACAATTTCAATAAAGACTTTTTAAATGGTCCACATCAAAAAAATCTTTTAATTATTTTTTAAATAGAGTGTGATTCAGCAAAACCACTTCCGGGTACATAACCCAAAGAATTGAAAGCAGGGTATCAAACAGACACGTGTACACCCACGGTCACAGCAGCATTATTCACAGTAGCCAAACGTAAGAAGCAACCCAGTGCTCACTGACAGACAAATACATCAACAAAATGTGCACACCACAGAATCCAGGGCAGCTTTCAAAAGGGAGGGCATTCTGAGGCCTGCTACAGTGTGGATGAGCCTTCTGCTATGTGAAATGAGCCAGTCACCAGAAGACAAATATTCTGTGACTCTACTTATGGGAGAAACTTGAAACAGTCAAATTCACAGGAAAGCCAAAAAGTGGTCTCCCAGGGCTGGGGAAAATGGAGAGTTGTTGTTGACTGGGGCAGAATTTCAACTTGGGGAGATGAAAAGCTATTGGAGCCGGAGTGAGGGTTGTGGAATGATGTGTTTAATGCTGCTGAATTTCACACTTGAAGGATACTTAACATGACCCTCCTGGGTTCAGTATGTGCTAAGTTGCTCGGTCATGTACTCTGTGACCCCATGGATTGTAGCCCATCAGACTCCTCTGTCCATGGGATTCTCCAGGCAAGAGTACTGGAGCGGTTTGCCATGTCCTTCTCCAGGGGTTCTCCCCAGTCCAGGGGTCTCTTATGTCTCCTGCATTGGCAGGTGAGTTCTTTACCACCATGTGCCACCTGGAAAGCCATCGGGTTCTGTATACTCACCACCATAAAAGCATACAAAAGTAGAAGGCATCTTCCTAGAAGAAGACAGAGGTCATGGTTTGCCAGTCACTTCCCATGCTATCCTGAGGCCGTGGCATTCTGATAACTAGACAGGAGCAAGCATGTGTTGGGCAGCACTTAGCTAGAGCTATGTCAGGTGGAATACTCCAGTCCCATTTCTGGCTGCAGAGAAGCTCCATCCGGATGTTTTGACTCATTACCCTGAGCCTTCATCGGCGGATGGCACTAAATTTTTTTCATTAGCTGATTAAGATTCAAGATAATGAGTCAAAACATGCCAGGAGTAATTCTCAACAGCCACGAAGACAGGATGTTAACTTTTCCATGCACATAGACGCTTGCAGCCAGACGCGAAATGAACCAGCGTGCTTCCCAGAGTGGGGAAAGGTTCATTTCATCAAGGAAAGATGACAATCACCATACACACCTGAAGAAGAGAAACATCCAAAAAAAAAAAGAGCCAACCAAACCGTGGAATGGATTGCCAGTAATTATTTTTAATTTTATTTCTTCATTATTTTTGGCTGTGATGCATCTTCATTGTTGCATGGGCTTTTCTTTAGCAGTGCTGAGTGGGGGCTACTCTCTAGCCACGGTATACTGTCTTCTCATTGAAAAAAAAAAAAAAAAAAGAGCCAACCAAACCGTGGAATGGATTGCCAGTAATTATTTTTAATTTTATTTCTTCATTATTTTTGGCTGTGATGCATCTTCATTGTAGCATGGGCTTTTCTTTAGCAGTGCTGAGTGGGGGCTACTCTCTAGCCACGGTATACTGTCTTCTCATTGTGGTGGCTTCTCTTGTTGAGAAGCACAGGCTTTAGGGCACGTGGACTTCAGCAGTTGAGGCTCAAGAGCACAGGCTCAGTAGTTGTGGCACATGGGCTTACTTGCCCTGAGGCATGTCGGATCTTCCCGGTCAGGAAGATCTCCTGACATTGCTAGGCAGATTCTTTATCACTGAGTCACCAGGGAAGTCCTAGGATTGCTAATTATTTTAATAAGAAGTGACTAAATGCATGAAATGAACTCATGAACAAACACAATTGGAAGAAAGAAAGTAAAACTCACACAGGAAACGGCCATTCACAAATTTGAATGAATTCTAGGAAAACAAAAATTCCAAATGCTTTGCACATCCTTATGAATCCACAAACGTTCAGAATGTTTTTGATGGCCATGATACCTGAGCTTCAGGTTCCAGGAAGAATATTACACAACTGTTCGGCATTCTGTGGGCCTTCTGTCTGACTACAGAATACTGAGTTTTATGAACAAAAGCATTTGATTGAATACTATGCCCCTTGATATCAGATATATATGTATCTTAAATTCCATCAGGCATCCATCAAGAAAGTACCTAATATTCAGAATGCATTGTTCAGTGTGCTAACTCATCTTATTTGTGGGTAGGGTGGGCAGTCAGCATCAGAAAGACCAAATGCTCAGGGAGAGTTTTTGCTGTAGAAAGGTTGCTATGAGGGATGTAAGCAGAATAGTTAATGGGCCAAAAGTCAAGGGAGTTCAGTATTTCCTAAATCTTGTAAGAGTCCAAAGTTCCAAAAATTGAGGAAAATTAGACACAAAATCTTTTAGGTATCCGCCTTGGTTTCTGTCTTTCAGTGTTATGAGAAAATCAGCTTATAAGAGTTGCTAAAAAAAAGTTTCCCCTCTAGAAACATAATAAATGCTGAAACATGGCATGAGATTGTCTCAATGGTAAACTGAAAGCAAACAGCTTATTCTGGGAACAAACAAAGGCTGTGATCTTAATTCTTTGATTTGCAACAATGGAGTATGAAATGCTTTTAAAAGCAAGATTCAGAGCAGCAAACAGAGCGTGTTCTACCGTATATGATTAAGGAAAACTTCTACCTCCAGCTCACTGCCGATCGGCAACCTCTAGAAACACCTTCTTACAGGAGCACTTTGTTCGAATTTTATCTGAGGTTTTGAGGGAGGAGGGAAAAGCATAGGGTTAAAAAGATGAAAACGGTCTCCTTTCTTTTTTGCTTTTTTTTTTTTTTCTTTCTTCCCTGACTGCTACATTTCCGCTTTATCAGCGTCTGTCACTTGCAGGAGGCACCATTACTCAGCTTATTATCACTCTCACTACTCTTCAATTTAAAATGTGCTACTTAGAGACCTCCCTGGCAGTCCAGTGATTGAGAATCTGTCCTGCAGTGCAGGCGATGAGGGTTCAATCCCTGGTGAAGGAACAAAGATCCCACATGCTGTGGGGCTACTAATCCGGGCGCTGCAACTACTGAGCTTCCATGCTCTGGAGCTCAGACCCTCTGGAGCACGCATGCCACTCTGAAAGAAGCCTGCATGCTGCAACAAAAGATCCTGCATGCCACAACTAAGACCCGGCTCAGCCAAATAAATCAATAAAAATAAATTTTTAAAAATGTGCTCACCTCTAAGAGGTACCACCTCTAAACACTTGCTCATGTATATGTTCAGAGAGGGTCTTGGCTGATGCCCAATTTTCCGCATGATGGAAAACTTTGCTTGGATATGCTGAGAGGAAGAACGTGTTGAGGAAAAAGCCCATTGTATGGTTTTATGGTCTCATCTTCTTGCTGGGAGCCTACATTTACTAACTGTATAATTGGTGGCACAGTTCTTCCATCATAAACATTGTTATCAGTTAATTAAACTTGAAACGCAGCTTTGTACCCCAACATGTTTTGTCAGATTGTTTTCCTTATTTATTTATCATCATAAAATGTTACTCAGTGACTGGCAGCTTCTCAGCCCTCCAATAATAATATAAATCAAAACATAAGATTTGAGTCTTCATGCAATTTCCTTTTGGTCTGAAAATATGAAACCAGATGTTTTTGGCATGCTAAAGATGCTTTTCATCTTTTTTTAGATTCTTTCAGTGCAGTCAAAGTAAATGCATTTTTAAAACCAACTTATGAAAGTTAAATTCCCTTTGTTCATCTCAGTGTGGTCTGGTTTGCATTGATGCAGTGCCATTGAGAGACCTTTCAGATAACATACTGAATTTCTCGGAGGAATTACACATGTGGGGCTAAAAGCTCAAAGGGCAACAGAAATTGTATTAATAGCAGATCAGTAGACCATAAGCTGTGATTCACCAAAGGGTCTGACCAAGCGGGATGCCGAAAGTGGAGGTTCAGGTTGGACAAGGACCAATATGATCTTGACTGTCTCGATATCACTGGGGTGATGTGCCTAATTTGTTAACGTAGTTATCACATGCTTGTTCCATCTTGAAAATGTGGGGCCCATGAAAACTTGGCCTTGGAATTTCCTGCGACGGTGAATCTCATTTCGGTGGATATTACCATCTATCTCAGCCTAAGGCCATCACTAAAGCATCTAAACATTCCCAGATGGAACTGACTTCACTGATATTACAAGGATTTGATGTTACTGGAGAGACCTGGGGTCAGCCAGCAGGAGCAGGAATAGAGTGGCACATGGGCTAATCTCATTTGTATGTGGTCTCAGATTGCCATTACGTCCCTGGGCTATTTTGTGGTTTGGGTATTGGAACTCTTAGGACAGACTGAAATACTTTGGGATCTTGGTGGGGTGGTGTATGGAATTATTTATAATCAGCTTTGCTATCTAAGCTTTGATGTGGTTTCTCCAGCCTCAGCCCCAGGTTCTTTGCACAAATTCCATGGCCCAGTGGACACGTCTACACTACTCTTAACAATCATGGTAACCCCTACATTCAAGAAGAGCAGAATGCCCCTACACCTTACTCTGCTTGATTTCTCAAGCAAGTTGCCTTATTCCACCACCACCCCCTGCAACTGACTTTCCATTTCTCATCTTTCAATGAATCGCTTGTCAGAAGTCACCAGTAGTCCCTTAGTAGCCAAATCCAATCCACTGCTCCATTTCCTTTTTGCAAATTTATCCTCTCTGGCTCATACAAACTAAGCTCATTCAGTGCTTCTGTTTCTCTGAACTTCTTTGCTGTTATTGTCTGCCCCTTCCTCCTTCTCTGCCTGAATCAAAAGCACTATCATCCATAAACTTCTGTCTTTGGTCCTCCTTCACCTTCACTCACACTCATCTGAGTTGACCACCACCCCTCCCCCCCGCCATGGATACCTACATGCTGATGCTGCCCAGAATCCTGTCTCCCATTCAAGTCCTGCTCTTGTGCTGAAGAACCCAGGATCCACACACAAATTCAGTACAAGAAACCCATATTTACCCCCAAATTACTACTTTTCCTGAATGTTGTTGTTCAGTCCCCAAGTCGTGTCAAACTCTTTTCGACCCCATGGACTGTAGCCTACCAGGCGTCTTTGTCCGTGAGATTTCCCAGGCAAGAATCCTGGAGCGGGTTGCCATTGCCTTCTCCGGGTGATCTTCCCAACCCAGGGATCAAACCCGCATCTCTTGCACCTCCTGCATTGGCAGGTGGGTTCTTAGCACGGGTACCACCTGGGAAGCCCATAGTATTCCCACCCCACTTCTATTTCCAAAGGCTTCTCCAGCAGCAGCTTCCTGTCCCCTAGAAGTCTTGCCCTCCAAGTCTGCAACCCCGCTAACCCCGGCCCCTCCAGTCCTTGGGTAGGCAGCCACTTTCTGCAGCTGCTGACTTCTAGACTGTCCCACTTCTCTCTGTTTTAGTCTCTTCCAATATCTCTGTAGTCTGCTTTTGTGTTTGACTCCCATAATAAGCCACCTTGGCAGGGGCTGTTTTCCCAAAGTCCCCTGCACAGACCCTGTGACCAGCCCGGGAACCTCTTCTCAGTGGGTACTTCTGGGACAAGCTAGCTGTTCCAAGCTCTTCAGAAAAAAGTGAAAGTGTTAGTCACCCAGTTGTGTCTGACTCCTTGCGACCCCATGGACTGGAGCCTGTTAGGTTCTTCTGTTCATGGAATTTTTAAGGAAAGTATACTGGAGTGCGTAGCCATGCCCTTCTCCAGGGCATCTTCCCCACCCAGGGATCGAACCTGGATCTCCCACATTGCAGGTAGATTCTTTACTATCTGAGCCACAAGGGAAGCCCAAACTTTTCAGGGTCCCACTGAGCTAAGCTGGAGGGCATCAGAGCCAAGAACAGGCTGCCTGAGCCTTGGCTTCCGGGGGTCTCTCTGTGATGAAACATTGTTTGGAATGCGATCATCTCTTGGAAAAATACTGTTGTCATCATCTGCCTAAGCTTTCTTTAGCAGCATTGCTGAGGAGCCTTCAGCACTTTTAGGAAGAAAAAAAAAAAAAAAATCCTGAAAGAACACACACACATGTTTGGGCAAAACCTCCAAATACCAAGATCTGGATCGCTGATGGAGGTAAGTCTACACTGCTCATGGGTGGTGAGTTATAAATGGGTTTTAGTCATTAATCACCTTGTCTTCAGTCTTACCTACACCCAACCCATGTTTAATGCTGCTGAAAGAGCAGATACTGCAAAAATCAAATTTGATCACGGCACTTAAAGCCTTTATGGAATTTGCATAGCTTTGAAGATGAAGACCAAATATTTTAGCATGAAATTGTACCTGGTCCTTCGAATGGGTGGTTTTTACCTTTCTCTGTGGCCACGTTCCTCTGATTCTACTGTCACCAGAAGCATCCCAGGTCAGCCGTCATCTTTCAGAGATCTACACTGCAAGTCTGCTCATTTCTGACTTGATATTTTTCCTTCTCCTTTCTTTCCCTGGCTCACACCTGGTCTTATCCAGCTTAGTTGATAAACCACCTAAAATCTCCTGTCTCTTCTACTCCCTGCCCTATTTGATTGAGGTTCTTGGGTCCAGAAGATGCCCTGGAGGAGGGCAAAGCAACCCACTCCAATAGTCTTGCCTGGAGAATCCCATTGACAGAGGACCCTGGTGGGCTACAGTCTGCAGAGTTGCACAGAGGCAGACATTACTGAAGTGGCTTAGCACACACAGGCATGCACATGCCACCCCATGGGTTCCTAGAGTACCTCTTGCATCCCTATATTTGATCCAGGGTGGTGATCCCTTGCCCACCTGACCAGCTCCCTCACCAGACAGCCATCTCACAGGCAGGGCCACCCTCTTACATCAATGCTGCTACTGCGGCTAAGTCGCTTCCGTCATGTCCAATTCTGTGCGACCCCATAGACGGCAGCCCACCAGGCTCCCCCATCCCTGGGATTCTCCAGGCAACAACACTGGAGTGGGTTGCCATTTCCTTCTCCAATGCATGAAAGTGAAAAGGGAAAGTGAAGTCTCTCAGTTGTGTCTGACTCTTCAAGACCCCATGAACTGCAGCCCACCAGGCTCCTCTGTCCATGGGATCTTCCAGGCAAGAGCACTGGAGTGGGGTGTCATTGCCTTTTCCGTCTTACATCAATACTTCCTCACTTTTGTTTTGTCTCTAATTTAAGGCTTGGTGAAGTTGCTCAGTTGTGTCCAACTTTTTGCTACCCCATGGAGTATAGCCCACGAGGCTCCTCTGTCCATGGGATTTTCCAGGCAATAATACTGGAGTGGGTTGCCATTTCCTTCATCCAGGGGATCTTCCCAACCCAGGGATTGAACCCAGCTCTCCTGCATTGCAGGCAGATGCTTTAACCACTGAGCTACCTGGGAAGCCCATATATTAGACAGGGCTTCCCAGGTAGCTCAGTGGTAAAGAATCCACCTGCCAATGCAGGAGATGCCAGAGATGCAGGTTTGATCCCTGGGTCGGAAAGATCCCCTGGAGAAGGAAATGGCACACTACTCCAGTATTATTGCCTGGAAAATCCCATGGACAGAGGAGCCTGGCGGGCTACAGTCCATGGGGTCTCAATGAGTCAGACATGACTAAGAGATTCAGTGCATGCGTGCACTGGATTAAATATTAGACATTTAATACATGTTCTTATCCTCAGTGAATAAGAGTTCTAGGTAGTCCACATTTTTACCAGATCTTAGTATTTTAAGGCACTCTAAATTTCAGCCATATTAATAGATTTACCATAATATTCCATGGTTATTTTAATTTGCATTTCCTTGGAAATGAATGGTATAATATCTTTTCACATACTTATTAACCACGTATATATTTTCTTTTATCGGGTTTCTCAGATGGTAATGGTAAAGAATCCACCTGGCAATGCAGGAGCCACAGGAGATGCAGATTCAATCCCTGGGTTAGGAAGATCCCCTAGAGTAAGAAATAGCAACCCACTCCAGAATTCTTGCCAAAATAATCCTAAGTACAGAGGAGGCCGGTGGGCTATAGTTCATAGGGTCACAAAAAGTTGGACACGAGTGAGCAATTGAGCACACACTCACTTTCTTTTATCAAGGATTCAGTCAGGTCTTTTGCCCATTTTAATTTATTTTTAAATTTGTGTTATTGATTTGTAAGAGTGTAACAATTTTGATAATTTGAGAAATACAGTTTATAGGTTGGCATTGCATTAACTTTGATAGAACTTCATGAGAACTTTTGTCACAATGGCTTTGAAATTCATTGAGTTTGAATTTTTAAGTGAGATGTGTCATTATTTTGAGGTACATAAATCTCTGACTTGAAAATAATCCTACATTTTACAGAAAGGGGAAGGACTTCCCAGGCAGCCCAGTGGTTAGGACTTCACCTGCTAATGCAGCAGGCGCAAGTTTGATCCCTGTTGGCTGAGCTGAGTTCACAATGCCTGTTAACCAAAATGTTAAAATAGAAAACAGAAAATGTATTGAAACAAATTCAATAACCACTTTAAAAAACGATCCACATCCAAAAAAATCTTCAAAAAAGGGGAAATTCCAAATAATATTTAACTACAAATTACTCTTTTACATTTAACATACATTTTATCATATACACCTGACAAAATTTGGGGGCTTTTCTAGGAAGGCTCAAAATGGAAGTGATAAGCACAGAATATTGCACTTCTTCATAAAACAGAATCATAACACAGCTTCATAACACAGCTTTAACTGGAAACGTTCCTCTCACATTTTAGCAACATGCACATTGGGAAAACACGAGACTGACCATTTTCATTTGTTATAGTAAACACACACATCTATGAAAGGAATCTGGATCTAAAGTGTTTTTTATAGGGAATGGCTATGTTTATCACAGATTCTGAACACACCACACAGATAACAGAATCAGTTCTTAATGTTTTGATCATTGCCAGAGCAAGCGTATTTCCGGATTTATTTATTTTTTTCCCCCAAAGGTTGAGCAAGACATAACAAGCACTTCCTGCCACGGGCACAGCGTGGCGGTAGGTCGGATACCTGGGTTATATAAATCTTTATGCTGAGCATTTATGACATTTCAACTTAGAAGTTCATTCAGTTTGATGACTGAGGCAGCAGGCAATTATGACATTAAACAGTTCACAGACCTTTACCCCAGCCCCAAACGGTTTAATTTTTTTAATGGCTGACTTTGCCTCTCCCAGTGTGCACAGACCAACGCATGGTGTAGAATACTTACCCATCTTAATTGCCCCTGCTTTGTTGCAAGCACCGCTGACTGCCTTCTAGCTCCAAATGTCTTCAGTTATTAAAAACTATCAATAGAAAGTAATAGAAAGTCATCCAGACTTACACTGGCGATACAATTGGCCACATATGCCCTAGTGGAGCATAAAATAAGAAAGATCGTTACTGTTACTACCCAAGTGTCATGGTGAAGAACATTCTTTAAAAGGGAATCACATTACGCCTGTTCAGTCAATTATTTCTACTTGCAAAGGCAGGGCTCCTTCCTGAAGATGACTTTCCTTTCTCAAGGAAAGACACGGTCTTAGATTCGAATACATATTTGAGTCTGAAGATGCTACTCAATGAAATAACCAGATTGGGAGAAACTATTTCATTTAAATAAAAATCACATAGAATTTTATTGTCATAAGTATATTTGCACCCAGTGCTTCCTTTGCTCCTGAGCTCTCTGCAATTAATAATTTGGTGTCATGCCGTGTATGTGTTAGTCACTCAGTCTTATCTGACTCTTTCTGACCACGTGGACTGTAGCCTGCCAGGCTCCTCTGTCCATGGAATTCTCCAGGAAAGAATACCGGAGTGGTTTGCCATTTCCTATTCCAAGGGATCTTCCTGACCCAGGGATCAAACCCAGATCTCTTGCACTGCAAGCAGATTCTTTACCATCACTCGGTAGTCCTTCAGGGACCACAGAGCGAGTTGAGGATGTTAAAAGAGTATACCTCTACTAAAAAGTCTTGACCAATCATTTATTCGAGTAACGACGAACACTTTAGGTTCGTTGTCGGTATCCGAAGATCTTTCTTCCAACTTCTTAATCTCTTCACGAGTGACTCCATCCATCCTGATCTTTTACAAATTGTAGAATTCTTTACAGAGAATGTTGATACTTTTTAGGGACTCACCTTTACGAGTGTGGTTTAACGGTGTAAACTGACAGTCTGTTAGTCACAGTCTGATAAGACTAGAAGGAAAGTTTTGACTCCGTAGACTCAAGGTTTTCCAAGTCTCAGTGTGTAGGATACGTAAGAAGACCCCACTGGCACCACCGAAAGGGATGTCCTTCGGAAAGACTGGACCGTCTGAGTCCATCCGACGGGAGGACGGAAACCGTCCAGTGTGTGCAGTGATAAACAGTAGAGACACTGAGCCCTGACACTGAGTTGTAAGGTGTAAGGACTCCTACCCTGGTACTAAAGACTTACGAACATCGGGACCTCGGTGATTGCGTAGACCATGAACCGTCCCCTAGTCATTAACAAACAAAAGTAAACTAAACCCCAAACTAACTACAACAAATCAGAGATTCAACATAGACTGAAAAACTCTGGGGTACCTGACGTCGTGTGGTCCCAAGTGATAGGAAGTGGTAAAGGGTCTCAAACGAGTTTGAGTACAGGTAACTCAGTCACTACGGTAGGTCGGTAGAGTAGGAGACAGTAAGAAGAGGAGGACGGAAGGTAGAAACGGTCGTAGTCCCAGAAAAGGTTACTCAGCCGAGAAACGTGGTCCACCGGTTTCAAACCCTCGAAGTCGAAGTCGTACTCAGCAAGGTTACTTATAGGTCCTGACTAAAGGAAATCTTGACTGAGTAAACTAGAGGAACGTCAGGTTCTCTGAGAGTTATCAGAAGAGACCGTGGTGTCAAGCTTTCGTTGTTAAGAAGTCACGAGTCGGAAGAAATACCAGGTTGAGAGTGTAGACATGTACTGATGATCTTTTTGGTATCGAAACTGATATTCCTGGAAACAGTCGTCTCACTATAGAGACGAAAAATTATGTGACAGATCCAAACAGTATCGAACTAACAAATTTACTGTTGATTGAGAACCGAAAACTGAGTACCAGAAGGAGATGTGAGACGTAGAAAACTCGGTCAGTAAATTGTGATTCTAGAGTCGGTTCTTCATGTAGTGGAAACGAGTGTGGTAGTTAGGTAAACGGAAAAGAGGAACATGATGGTCTACCGTTTACCACGATTTCTTTGTGGAATGAATACAGGGAAAGATCAGGTCTGGGTATATGTCTGTCCGTGTACCACCTGGGATGTCGGTGCACCGCACTCAAGTATAAGGTCGGAACGATGAATGTCCGGTCACTATGATCCAGTGAGTAGTGGAGATTCTCCCTTCCACTACTTCCGACGAATCATGTATACAAAATCAGTGAATAAATTAAATGTAAAAACTAGACAATACAATAAAACATTTCCTGAATCTTAGGGAAAAAAAACACCTGTGTTAAAAGCTGTGACCTTTGAGGGGGAAAAATATAAGCAGAGAAAACGTAAGCAAAAGTAAGGGTTCTAAAGTAAAACAGTGTTTGAGTGAATTAGGTATTAAGTTGCTATGGGAAAAAAATTAATTCATTTGAGGAAAGATGAGAAGGGTATAACAGAGATTAATTAAAATTTAGTTTATCAGATTTTTCTCAGGAGATTGGCAATTTAGTCAGGAAAATCTTATTTAAGTGCACAAGTATATTTCAACGTCTAAGTGCACTGCATGAGAAAATGAAAACAGAGAATGGTAGTGCATGTTCAGTAATTACCGCTTTGGAATTTGATACTCCCTAAAATTCTAAATCTGGAGAAATCCCATGGACAGAGGAGCCTGGAGGGCTACAGTCCATGGGTTCACAAACAGTCAGACGTGACTGAGTGAGGGAACACTCAAGAAAAGACGGAAAGATATAGAGAGATATATATGTGAAAAAAAAAGGAGTTTCTCTATGAAGAGCAGCGAGTACAGGAAATGAGCTCCAGGTCCTCTCCGCTGTTTCCGGTTGAATTCCTTGGTCACCCTAGACGTTCTCCCTTGGCTAGTCATTTTCTCTTTCTGAGGAATTTTTTTTTAACTGGAAATTCAAGTTCTTGAAAGCTGTGATTACCCAGTTTCACCCCCATCAGCAGTGGGAAGCTTTTCTAACTCCTACAGATCATCTAGACAATTAGATGAATAGACACACCACCTTGCAGCATTCCCTTCATCAGTCAGTCAGAAAGCCTTCATTGAACACAAAACTGCATACGTTGCATCAACAACCCCAACACACCCAAGCCCTAGAAGATTTGAGAGGACATATATATCCAACGTGGAACTACTTTCTGCAGCTTGAAGCTGAAAAGGAGACCGCAATTTGAATTTTATAGTTCAGATATTTTCCTCAGCTTCTCTAAAATGTACCCCAAAATGGTATTTTTAGCGCTTCACAGAAAAGATGCCAAGTACATGAATGCAGTGGGGAAGAATATTATTTTCTCATTAACTAAACCTGGAGAACACATTATAAAGATGCCCAACTATCTCATGATCGCTACACAAATCTTGAAAACTAATAACAACAATGGACTCTTCATGCTGATTAAGGGCTAAATTGCGATGATTTGTGTTTGATTCTGGGTTACATTTTTAAATGTCTTCCATTGTACTCAGTTTTAATGGAAAGATAAGATATTTGTCTACATTCCTACATTAATCAACTCCACAAATATTTATGGACCACTGGTTACATGTGGGACCCTGAGTTGAGCATGGCATGAGCTGTAAGACTGTGTTTCAAATGCACCCCTCTCCCTGATATGATTCAGAAATAGTCGCTTGTTTAACCATCTCATCTCTATTTCTCAAGAAGATGGTTCTACACAGTAACTCTTAATACAATGTGTGTCAGGATAAAAAGCAGCGTGCAATTATCCAATTTTCATCTACTTAAATTTTAATGACTGTCCTTACTTGCCCATTCCATTTTGCAACTTTTAGCCCATGGGCACTTAAGTAGCAGTTTGAGACCTGAGATTCTCCCAGATTTAGTTCTACAGGGCAGGACTCATCAGACCCTAATTATTGTGTTGCAGGTAGTTTTTACTCAACGCCATCTCCCATTTAAACTGCCAGTATTCAGAATATTTCACAAGTATGTGATTAGCAATTTTATACCTAGAGTGTAACACCCATGTTAAAAAATCTAGAATGTTTTACTGCATGTTTCCCCTTAGGAGTCTGGCAAAATGAAAGAGTGTATGATTTCCACCAGACATTTGGCTCAACTCACAGGTAAGCTGAGCAATACTCTTAGACCTCGGGTATGAACCACCTGACCTGGTGCCCACTGAACCCCGTGGACCCTACCTGAGAATGTAGAACACAGGTGAACAGAGTACAGCTTCCTTCTCTCCAGTGGGCTTTGAAAGATATAGCCGTGCAATGGTTTTCATCACTTTTTTAAAGGGGAGGAGACTGTGACTCAAGGCAATTGCACACATAAGCGATCAGAGCTCTACTGATGGCCCCACATACGAACCTTCAAGTCACAAACTTCCAGAGGTGAGACTGTGCATTCACATGTCTGATCATGTACGTTAGTTCACGTGTCTGGCGTACACTGTCACGTGCATGCTTATATGTATACTTATACGTGCTTATATACAGGTGGTTATATAACCTGGCTGAAATAGGCAGAGAAAATGCCAGAGCTGGTATCTACGACTGGCCTGGTAGTTTTGGGGAGGGAGGGGATGGGAGAGGACTGTTGGGGGAGCCTGTGGCAGCAGAGTAGGCTTGACATAAACACTTCCCTAGCTCCTGGTCTCCTGCATTGTAGGCATTCCATTCGAGCCACCAGAGAAGCCCCCCTGCCCCCAGAGGCAGGAAAAGAGGACGTGGGTCCATAGAAGGCGCTCAGAGGTGAAGAGGGTGCTCCCTTCCCAGAGATAAAGCTGGGGCCATGGACCACTGGCGGGACCCCAGGGACTGCCTATCTTTGGAGGAGTCCTCAGCTGAGGCATAGGAGTGCCACCTTATGCAGACCTCACACCATCTATGCAGGGGGCTCTGCCTGCCACGGCAGAAGACACAAGAGATGTGGGTTCGATTCCTGAGTTGGGAAGATAACCTGGAGGAGGAAAGGGCAAGCCACTCCAGTACTCTTTCCTGGGAAATCCCATGGACAGAGGAGCCTGACGGATTACAGTCCATGGGGTCAGAAAGGAGACAGATTCAACTGAGAAAGCACACATGCACACCATCTGTTCAGGGCCCAGCTTGTGGGCAGAAGAAACCATTAACATCAGAAATAAGACCAAGTGAGAAAGACCAAGCTAACCCCAGTGGACAGCATGTATATAAGAATACACTCTCATTCCCTGTTATTGTTGCTAGTTACTAAGTCATGTTCAACTCTTTGCAACCCCATGCACTGTAGCCCACCAGACTCCTCTGTCTATGATATTCTCCAGGCAAGAATACTGGAGTAGGTGGTCATTTCCTTCTCTAGGGGATCTTCCTGACCCAGGGATCGAACATTCCATTCGTCTCCAATTGAACATCCAATCGTCTCCTGCATTGGCAAACGGACTCTTTACCACTAAGTCACTAGGGAAGCCCTCTCATTCCCTGACTCCATCACAAACTTACATGGTCCAACCAAACCAGAGAAGTGAGGGAGGGGGGCATGGATAGCAGATCAGCACCCACTCCAAGAACTGCAATGCTGGAGAGTGAAAAAACAACGGGTTTCTCTAAACTCCTTTACCCCTCTTATTTTTTCACAATTCTTAATACAATGGGATCATTCTGGGGGTATCAAATGCTACAGTAAAACACCCAGTCACATCCACTTATCTTTCACATCTACTAAGAGGCAAGATCTTTCCTGTTCAAAACCATTCCCTTGGCAAGTCTTTCAGCACCAGCCCTGGCACTAAGAAGCCTGTGAATGTGTTCTGCTTTTGTGGACTACGCATGCTCTAATTTTGTTTTAATCAAATTAACTCCTATCACATTACGTGAGCTCAAAATTATAGAGACAGCCTTCAACTGATTGTAAATGCAGATTTTGATTAATCTTTAAAAGGGCAAGTTCAACAGCTTTGCACAGAGCAAAGAGGTGAAGCAGAAAAATAATTGTAGCATTTCTGTTTATCACACACACAAAAATTGCTTCACCAAAATTTCACATTCCTAGGAAGTAAAGACAAACGTAAATGTTTATTTACAGTGTAGAGTAAGTGGTGGATATTTCTACGTTTTCTCCACTTTAAAATTTGGAAAGAGTGTGGAATCCTGGCTCCCAAATACAGACTGAATTTTTAAATTGTGAGTCATACAATCACGCATATGCTATTCAGTTATTCCTCTATGAATTTTCAGTAGATGAACCAATACTAAAACGGTGCAACATTTTCAGTAAATGTCCAGGTGGTATCATCCTACTTGGTATACTTTGCAATTTGTCTTTTACACTGAAGGTTTCTTGACGTGTCAGAAGCAAAAAATGCATCCAGATGTAAATCTTTAACCTGGTTACAGGCTTTAAAAATATTTCAAAGTAACAGTCACCTTCTCTTAATGGATGAAATTGTGTTCGCAACACTTGTTTTTAAGTGTCTTATATGTTTCATCTTTGTTAGCTCTGCTTTATCCCATTTAGTAGAGAAAATATGTATGTATTTTAAAAAATGTATTGTTGTTTTTCAGTCATTAAGCCATTCCAACTCTTTGCAACCCCGGGAACTATAGCATGCCAGGCTTCCCTGTCCTTCACTATCTCCTAGAGTTTGCTCAAACTCATGTCCGTTTAGTGATGCCATCCAACCATCTCATCTTCTGTCTTCCCCTTTCTCCTCTTGCTCTCAATCTTTTCTAGCATCAAGTTCTTTCCCAAGGAGTCAGCTGTTTGCATCAGGTGGCCAAAGTATTGGAGATTCAGCCTCAGCCTCAGTCCTTCCAATGATTATTCAATGTTGGTTTCTTTTAGTATTGACTGGCTTGATCTCTTTGCAGTCCAAAGGACTCTTAGGAGTCTTCTCCAGCACCACAGTTCAAAAGCATAAATTCCTCAGTGCTCAACCTTCTTTATGGTCCAATTCTCACATCCATGCATGACTACTGGAGAAATCATAGCTTTGATTATACAGACTTTTGTTAGCAAATTGATGTCTCTGTTTTTTAATATGCTGTCTAGGGTTGTCATAGCTTTTCTTCCAAGGAGCAAGCATCTTTTAATTCCATGGCTGCAGTCACCGTTCACAGTGATTTTGGAGACCAAGAAAATAAAGTCTCTCACTGCTTCCATTGTTTCCCCATCTATTTGCCATGAAGTGATGGAACCAGATGCATGATCTTCATTTTTTGAGTTTTAGGACAGCTTTTACATTCTCCTCTTTCACTCTCTTTATATATGTATATTTAAAATATATCATGCAGGACAAAACCTCCCAGAACACAGAGATAAAGGATGGGAGGACTGGACCAAAAAAGGAAAGGGTTTAGCTGAGTTGCATTTCCTTTTAAGCTTTTATTGGGTTGACCAAAAATTTCATTCAGGTTTTCCTATAACAATCAGAACAAACTTTTTGTCCAATCCAATAACTTGGATCCCTAGAGACGCTCTGTCTGATAGAAACATAATACTAGCACAGATGAGAGCCAGCACTAAAATTTTCAATTTTCTAGCAACTACATTCAAAATGAGTCAAAAAAAAAAAAAAAAACCACTGGTAAAAATAATCTTAATCATATATTTTATTAAGTTAATGTTTTCAAATTATTATCATTTCAACTTGTGATGATACATTTAATCCATGATATGCTTTAAATCCTCATTTTCATACTAAGTCTTCAAAATCTAGTGTGTATTGTACGGGCACAGCACATCACATTTATAGGGCTCAGTGGTCACCTGAGATTACTGGCCAGCACAGCTTTAAAGAGTTCAAGAAACTTTCCTAAGACTCTGATCAATAGGCCTGCATACCTGTGCTGGTGTGATGCTAGTGCTTCTAATGATGACTCTAATGAGGGTGCTGTTGGAGGACTTCTAAGTAATCCCTGCTATGACTGAAGCTCTATGACAGTTTACAGAAGAGGAAACAAGTTCGGAACCCACCCAAGGGCTCTTGAGCCCAGATCTGGCCCTACAGTGATCTTCATCTCAACACCCAACCCTGGTGCTCATCCTACAGTGGGGTCCAAGCCATGACCGGGGAGTGGTGCAGGCTGAGCAGCCAGGCATCTGAAGCTCCCAGTGCTCAGTTGCTCAGGACTCTTTGCAGCCCCACAAACTGTAGCCCACCAGGATCCTCCATCCATGGAAATCTCCAGGCAAGAATACTGGAGTGCGTTGCCAGTTCCTTCTCCAGGGGATCTTCCCAACCCAGTGATCAAACCCGAGTTCCCTGTGTCTCCTGCATTGACAGGCAGAATCTTTACCACTAGTACCACCTGGGCCCTTTCCAGTGAGCCTGAGTTTAGTTTTGCACCGCGTACTTGGGGATTTCTCATGATGATTGCAAAATAAGTGACGGCTATGGCCTCTCTCAGGAATGGAATCATTTCTGTAGAAGTGCTGAAAGTTTGGATCAAATCAAAAGTGTCTTTTTTCCCCCAAAATTCTCAGCAATAACTAGAGATCCCTACCCGCTGGGAGACACATAAGGTGCTCAGTGATTTGACTTGTCTGATGTCACCCTGATGATAACTGATAGATGAGAGCTGGATGAGGGATTTCCAGGTGGCACCTGTGGTAAAGAACTCGCTTGCCAGTGCAGGAGACACGAGAGTTGCAAGTCTGATCCCTGGGTCAGAAATATCTCCTGGAGGAGGGAATGGCAAGCCACACTAGTGTTCTTGCCCGAAGAATTCCCAAAGACGGAAGAGCCAGGCAGGCTACAGTCCACAGGGTTGCAAAGAGTGAGGCACAACCGAGCACACAGGCACTTTTTGAATGAACTAATAAGTGCTCAGTAAGTGGAAGATATAATTATTTTAGAAAGTGTTCTTGTTTTAAAATATCAAAAATAATCAATAATGCCATATTGAATTTCTGTGAGACCACGTTAATCATCTTTGAATCTTAGTAATTTTTTTTAAATAAAACTGGGAACACTTTTTAAAAGATGAGTTTAGATCTTACAAGCTCTTATACTGTATACTTTAACATTTTTAAAAAACTGATCAAATAATTTAGAAATAAAAGAGATGGCATGATGTCTATTTTTAATATTAAAAATAAAATATATTACTGAAGTGTATAAACAAAAAAAATTATTGTAATGTTTAAAAGGACGTCATACAATGAAAATACTAAACTGTAGAAAACACTTTTTTAGCATTTTTAAAGCACACCAACTGCTCACTAAATTCTAGACACATCTATAGTGGGTTAGTGTTCAGACAAGTTCGGTTACTGATATAATCATTTATAAATTAGACCAAAACATAAGTCACCCCTGGTGTCTGAGAACACACGCACAAATAAATACAAACAACACATACATAGACAAATGCACTTCTTTTTTTTTTTTAAGCCACAGAGAATCGCAGGATTTGAAAGGGGGAAGATGTGCCACTGTTTGACAGCAACACTTGGCAATAGCTCTGACAGTTTGAGGAGAAGCCAGTCTCAGTGGTAAAACCCTTTTATGGGTCCTTGGCTGGGACATTCAGATAGGAATGTGCCGTGAGAGAGAACAGGCTTGGCGAGATCGCAAGCAGGCTTCACTCTGTTCATTTCTGCCATCACTATAAACTGAGCTTGGGGTTGCAGATGCACCATCCCAAGCTTGCCTGGCATCCTACACCATGGCCCCAGGTATGAGCTGAGGAAGATGGGAGAGAGGAGTTGGAAGCTGGTCCTCTCCTCTCCCTTCAGCTCTCAGTATACTTTGAATTCATCACGTGGCTTCAGTGTTACCATTAAGCACCCACCATACATCAAGCGCCGTGTTAGCCACTTGACCTTACTCATGTGTAAAATGGGAATAATAACTGTATCTGTTTCCTAGGGGTGCCGTGGCAATGCTGCTGAAGGGCTTGTCACCGTGGCTGGCACAGAGTAAACATTCAGTAACTGTTGAGCCTAAAACTGGAAAATTTTGAGTGTTATAATTATTGAGCAGTTAGTCTGTACAGAGCCAGGATTCAAACCAGGCGTCCTGGCTCCAGAGCCAGCCCTCATAATCACTGTCTTGGGCTATGGCCACTCAGCATCCATTCATTTTCACAGAACGTTCGAAAATGCACCCTTGTGTTTGTTCTTAATATTGATGAAGTGGGGCCCAGAGAATGGTCAATGCCTGGCCAAGATTTCCACGAAAAAGAAGCTTCACCTAACAACTACTTTTCCTCACAGTCATTCAGTAAATAAACCTGTTTGCTGTTCAGCCGCTCAGTCCTGTCCAACTTTTTGCGTGGTCAAAATACACCTTAATAAATGCTTTTAGCTCATGAAGTATGAGAAAAAGTATGGTAGAAAAGAAGAAATGAAGAATTCAAAGATACGGTTCCCACGTTGAGAGGGCTTATATTCTGATCAAGAAGATGAAGCAGACACCAAGGGCTCAAAAAGAAATGGAGGCGTCGAAATAGACGCCCCGTGGACACACTGATGCAAACTGTGCGTACAAAGCACGGACTTGAGAAATCAGAAGGGAGTCATCCCAGAGGGTTCCAGGAGAAGGGAGCTTTGGGGCCAAGTCTAGAAAGAAGAGCGGGCTCCTGGTTGGCAGGGTCTTCCCATTCCAGCCATCTTGCCAATCAACAAACCCTCTCCATCCAAGAGCTGTTCAGAAGAAAATCGTTCCAGCCTGCGAGCAGAGCTCCAGCCTGAGACCAGGTCAGCAAGGACAGCCTGACAGGTCAGTGCCACTTGGAAAAGGGCCACTGACAAGCAGCCAAAGAGATGCCCCAGGATGGGGAAGGTGACCTATGTAAGAGGAAGCGAGAAAAAAAAAAATTATGAAGAGCAAGTCCTGTAAATAAATCTCAAACTTTTTTTTTTTTTGCCATTTTGAATTTGTTTCTTGCCAGTCTGAGAACCACACTGGGTTTTCCTCCTTCAGTGTCTGGATTAACACACAAGGCACAGCGGTCCTCATTTCATATCCTCCCCCATCTCTGCTCTTATTTCCACCCTCTCCTCATCCCACCACCACTAAAGACAAACTAAAATAAAACAAACAAACAAATATGTGAAACTTACTTGGAATGATGCTAGAGTCTCAGCACTATTAAGACACTGAGTAATGATTGGCTGCTCTCCAGGTAGCTCTGCAGTCTGTTAAATAGCTCAATTAGTGAGCAGGGCTCTCTCGCTCTCTCTCTTCCTCTTTCCCTCTCTCTCTCCCCGCTCACTCCTCATTGAATTTGGCCAAATGCAAGTTGCATTCTTGCAAGGGGCTGTGCCAAATGATCCCCAGCAGCATCCTCTTGTAGCCCAGGTTCCTGGGAACACTGAGAGTAGAGAAGAAGTCAGCATCTCAGGGCCTTGGAGGCCACGAGGCAGCAGAGAGCATTGTGGCAGGATGGGTTTTCCTTCTGAAGCGGGGCTAATGAGCAATGTAGGTGAAGCCCCTTGGGAGGCACCTGGGCACCCTGCCCACCCAAACAGAAGAAAGAGCGAGGTGCCAGCCACAGCCAGAGACGGGGGTGGGAGGGAGTGGGTGAGGAGAGGAGATGAGGGAAGGAGTGTGGGCCAGAAAGCAGACGCTGTGCTCAGTTGTTCACAATTGAATGATCCAAAGGGAGCCTGCATCCCTTAAGAAAATACAATTCTCAAAACTACGACATAAGCCCACAGTGTTGGCGCCGCGTCCATCAGCGATGTACCTTTCCCATCATTCCACTGAGATGTTATTCCCTCTTCTCGGAAGGGGTGTTTTAGGTACACACTCTCCACCTGCCACACACACACATAGAGTGAGCCCTCAAATCTACACTCATTTTGTGGCTATTTTATGGCTCAGCCAGACTTAAACAGCATCAGTAGGGCAGACAAGAAGGCTATGCCTTATATAGAGTCCACAAGCCCCATGTAAGACACAACTCCTTATTGAAATCCGCTGCCCTGCCCTGCAAACTTGTACAGAAAGCAGGACATTCATGTTGTAAGGTAAATACATTTAGTCTGTTTGTTTCTGTAACACTTTTGTTGGTCTGGGCTACGTGATCCCAGTGTATCCATAACATCTTGGCATGTACAATATACAGTTTCTCAATTTGACTCATTACAGCCTTCATACCAATTAGGTGAAAAAAAATATTNAAAAAAAAAAAAAAAACCACTGGTAAAAATAATCTTAATCATATATTTTATTAAGTTAATGTTTTCAAATTATTATCATTTCAACTTGTGATGATACATTTAATCCATGAGATGCTTTAAATCCTCATTTTCATACTAAGTCTTCAAAATCTAGTGTGTATTGTACGGGCACAGCACATCACATTTATAGGGCTCAGTGGTCACCTGAGATTACTGGCCAGCACAGCTTTAAAGAGTTCAAGAAACTTTCCTAAAACTCTGATCAATAGGCCTGCATACCTGTGCTGGTGTGATGCTAGTGCTCATAATGATGACTCTAATGAGGGTGCTGTTGGAGGACTTCTAAGTAATCCCTGCTATGACTGAAGCTCTATGACAGTTTACAGAAGAGGAAACAAGTTCGGAACCCACCCAAGGGCTCTTGAGCCCAGATCTGGCCCTACAGTGATCTTCATCTCAACACCCAACCCTGGTGCTCATCCTACAGTGGGGTCCAAGCCATGACCGGGGAGTGGTGCAGGCTGAGCAGCCAGGCATCTGAAGCTCCCAGTGCTCAGTTGCTCAGGACTCTTTGCAGCCCCACAAACTGTAGCCCACCAGGATCCTCCATCCATGGAAATCTCCAGGCAAGAATACTGGAGTGGGTTGCCAGTTCCTTCTCCAGGGGATCTTCCCAACCCAGTGATCAAACCCGAGTTCCCTGTGTCTCCTGCATTGACAGGCAGAATCTTTACCACTAGTACCACCTGGGCCCTTTCCAGTGAGCCTGAGTTTAGTTTTGCACCGCGTACTTGGGGATTTCTCATGATGATTGCAAAATAAGTGACGGCTATGGCCTCTCTCAGGAATGGAATCATTTCTGTAGAAGTGCTGAAAGTTTGGATCAAATCAAAAGTGTCTTTTTTCCCCCAAAATTCTCAACAATAACTAGAGATCCCTACCCGCTGGGAGACACATAAGGTGCTCAGTGATTTGACTTGTCTGATGTCACCCTGATGATAACTGATAGATGAGAGCTGGATGAGGGATTTCCAGGTGGCACCTGTGGTAAAGAACTCGCTTGCCAGTGCAGGAGACACGAGAGTTGCAAGTCTGATCCCTGGGTCAGAAATATCTCCTGGAGGAGGGAATGGCAAGCCACACTAGTGTTCTTGCCCGAAGAATTCCCAAAGACGGAAGAGCCAGGCAGGCTACAGTCCACAGGGTTGCAAAGAGTGAGGCACAACCGAGCACACAGGCACTTTTTGAATGAACTAATAAGTGCTCAGTAAGTGGAAGATATAATTATTTTAGAAAGTGTTCTTGTTTTAAAATATCAAAAATAATCAATAATGCCATATTGAATTTCTGTGAGACCACGTTAATCATCTTTGAATCTTAGTAATTTTTTTTTAAATAAAACTGGGAACACTTTTTAAAAGATGAGTTTAGATCTTACAAGCTCTTATACTGTATACTTTAACATTTTTAAAAAACTGATCAAATAATTTAGAAATAAAAGAGATGGCATGATGTCTATTTTTAATATTAAAAATAAAATATATTACTGAAGTGTATAAACAAAAAAAATTATTGTAATGTTTAAAAGGACGTCATACAATGAAAATACTAAACTGTAGAAAACACTTTTTTAGCATTTTTAAAGCACACCAACTGCTCACTAAATTCTAGACACATCTATAGTGCGTTAGTGTTCAGACAAGTTCGGTTACTGATATAATCATTTATAAATTAGACCAGAACATAAGTCAGCCCTGGTGTCTGAGAACACACGCACAAATAAATACAAACAACACATACATAGACAAATGCACTTCTCTTTTTTTTTAAGCCACAGAGAATCGCAGGATTTGAAAGGGGGAAGATGTGGCACTGTTTGACAGCAACACTTGGCAATAGCTCTGACAGTTTGAGGAGAAGCCAGTCTCAGTGGTAAAACCCTTTTATGGGTCCTTGGCTGGGACATTCAGATAGGAATGTGCCGTGAGAGAGAACAGGCTTGGCGAGATCGCAAGCAGGCTTCACTCTGTTCATTTCTGCCATCACTATAAACTGAGCTTGGGGTTGCAGATGCACCATCCCAAGCTTGCCTGGCATCCTACACCATGGCCCCAGGTATGAGCTGAGGAAGATGGGAGAGAGGAGTTGGAAGCTGGTCCTCTCCTCTCCCTTCAGCTCTCAGTATACTTTGAATTCATCACGTGGCTTCAGTGTTACCATTAAGCACCCACCATACATCAAGCGCCATGTTAGCCACTTGACCTTACTCATGTGTAAAATGGGAATAATAACTGTATCTGTTTCCTAGGGGTGCCGTGGCAATGCTGCTGAAGGGCTTGTCACCGTGGCTGGCACAGAGTAAACATTCAGTAACTGTTGAGCCTAAAACTGGAAAATTTAGAGTGTTATAATTATTGAGCAGTTAGTCTGTACAGAGCCAGGATTCAAACCAGGCGTCCTGGCTCCAGAGCCAGCCCTCATAATCACTGTCTTGGGCTATGGCCACTCAGCATCCATTCATTTTCACAGAACGTTCGAAAATGCACCCTTGTGTTTGTTCTTAATATTGATGAAGTGGGGCCCAGAGAATGGTCAATGCCTGGCCAAGATTTCCACGAAAAAGAAGCTTCACCTAACAACTACTTTTCCTCACAGTCATTCAGTAAATAAACCTGTTTGCTGTTCAGCCGCTCAGTCCTGTCCAACTTTTTGCGTGGTCAAAATACACCTTAATAAATGCTTTTAGCTCATGAAGTATGAGAAAAAGTATGGTAGAAAAGAAGAAATGAAGAATTCAAAGATACGGTTCCCACGTTGAGAGGGCTTATATTCTGATCAAGAAGATGAAGCAGACACCAAGGGCTCAAAAAGAAATGGAGGCGTCGAAATAGACGCCCCGTGGACACACTGATGCAAACTGTGCGTACAAAGCACGGACTTGAGAAATCAGAAGGGAGTCATCCCAGAGGGTTCCAGGAGAAGGGAGCTTTGGGGCCAAGTCTAGAAAGAAGAGCGGGCTCCTGGTTGGCAGGGTCTTCCCATTCCAGCCATCTTGCCAATCAACAAACCCTCTCCATCCAAGAGCTGTTCAGAAGAAAATCGTTCCAGCCTGCGAGCAGAGCTCCAGCCTGAGACCAGGTCAGCAAGGACAGCCTGACAGGTCAGTGCCACTTGGAAAAGGGCCACTGACAAGCAGCCAAAGAGATGCCCCAGGATGGGGAAGGTGACCTATGTAAGAGGAAGCGAGAAAAAAAAAATTATGAAGAGCAAGTCCTGTAAATAAATCTCAAACTTTTTTTTTTTTTTTTTGCCATTTTGAATTTGTTTCTTGCCAGTCTGAGAACCACACTGGGTTTTCCTCCTTCAGTGTCTGGATTAACACACAAGGCACAGCGGTCCTCATTTCATATCCTCCCCCATCTCTGCTCTTATTTCCACCCTCTCCTCATCCCACCACCACTAAAGACAAACTAAAATAAAACAAACAAACAAATATGTGAAACTTACTTGGAATGATGCTAGAGTCTCAGCACTATTAAGACACTGAGTAATGATTGGCTGCTCTCCAGGTAGCTCTGCAGTCTGTTAAATAGCTCAATTAGTGAGCAGGGCTCTCTCGCTCTCTCTCTTCCTCTTTCCCTCTCTCTCTCCCCGCTCACTCCTCATTGAATTTGGCCAAATGCAAGTTGCATTCTTGCAAGGGGCTGTGCCAAATGATCCCCAGCAGCATCCTCTTGTAGCCCAGGTTCCTGGGAACACTGAGAGTAGAGAAGAAGTCAGCATCTCAGGGCCTTGGAGGCCACGAGGCAGCAGAGAGCATTGTGGCAGGATGGGTTTTCCTTCTGAAGGGGGGCTAATGAGCAATGTAGGTGAAGCCCCTTGGGAGGCACCTGGGCACCCTGCCCACCCAAACAGAAGAAAGAGCGAGGTGCCAGCCACAGCCAGAGACGGGGGTGGGAGGGAGTGGGTGAGGAGAGGAGATGAGGGAAGGAGTGTGGGCCAGAAAGCAGACGCTGTGCTCAGTTGTTCACAATTGAATGATCCAAAGGGAGCCTGCATCCCTTAAGAAAATACAATTCTCAAAACTACGACATAAGCCCACAGTGTTGGCGCCGCGTCCATCAGCGATGTACCTTTCCCATCATTCCACTGAGATGTTATTCCCTCTTCTCGGAAGGGGTGTTTTAGGTACACACTCTCCACCTGCCACACACACACATAGAGTGAGCCCTCAAATCTACACTCGTTTTGTGGCTATTTTATGGCTCAGCCAGACTTAAACAGCATCAGTAGGGCAGACAAGAAGGCTATGCCTTATATAGAGTCCACAAGCCCCATGTAAGACACAACTCCTTATTGAAATCCGCTGCCCTGCCCTGCAAACTTGTACAGAAAGCAGGACATTCATGTTGTAAGGTAAATACATTTAGTCTGTTTGTTTCTGTAACACTTTTGTTGGTCTGGGCTACGTGATCCCAGTGTATCCATAACATCTTGGCATGTACAATATACAGTTTCTCAATTTGACTCATTACAGCCTTCATACCAATTAGGTGAAAAAAAATATTGTTTGCAAAAATACTTTTAGGGGGATTACATTTATCCTAGAATATTATGTATCACAATTTTAGAAACATTAGTTCCCAGCATTTACATATACTTATTATGGTTATACCCTAGAGAAGATATTTAAATGTCTTTACCCTATCTGTTGGGTATATGTTCCCTCAGAAAGAGTACCCTGTCAAACAATTAGAACGCTGAAATAAGAGAAAATATTCTTGGTTTCTAAATTGAAGAAAAACTTGCCCCAAGATAAAAATTCTTAATGTAAAATTGTCCTCTGATTTGGGTGGTTTATTTTTGTTATGACATTATGGGAATATATATTTTTTAAATTTTAAGTGTAAAATCATGCAACTCAATTATCAAGATATTTGCATCTGAAAAAATCAAGTAGTGAAATTAGACTCGTAGATTTTTATGTGGACTTGAATCTGTTTCTTTGTCATTTTAGTGGGTACTTGGTAGTGCTTTGCCATGAATGTTAATAGGCTTTGTGTTGTAGGTAGTGATTCTGTACCTGTTGAGATGGACAAATTTGAGCTAGACACACAGACCAACCATTTTACGGAAAGCTGCCGAAGAGAATCGTAAAGGTCCTTCAAAAGTGAGACCTCCGAATATACCCTTCTCCAAAAGACAATGTACCTACTAGTGTCTGCTTTCTGTTGGTTGGATGTATATCTTAACAAAGGGTGGGGAAAAAGTTAATTTTAATAGCAGATCCTCCCTACCTTATCACACACCTCTATTTTTTTTAAAGGACAGATCAAAGGTGATCATGGATATCGGTATAAGTCACATGTAAATTTCTTTATTAGGATAATCTGTCATCCATTTCCATTTTTTTCCCCTTGGGGGAAAAAAAAGAAAAGGAAAGAAAGAAAGCATAATCAAAAGCCTAAATGACAAAGAGTTGACAGTCAGATTCCGCGGTAAATGATTCCAGAGTTGCTGGCCTGTGGAGACGCAGAGGAAGTCCCCAGCAGATCTGATTAATTCCAGTCTCTCCAGCTGCCGGGGAGCAGAGGGTAAGCAGTTTCTCAGAGAGGAGCCTATTACCACTACTAGGCTGAAATAGATCTAATCAACTCACAGCCGCTCCAAAGAAAACTTTACAGGTTTAGCTCACTAAGGCAGTGCTTTAAAATGATGACTACAAAGGATCATGGGAGTCTGAAAGCATTTAGTCTTTATTGCAGCTCAAGGAAATTTTCTGCTGTGGTTAGGTCGTGCTAATTTACTGAACATGACAAAGCCCTCCCAGACTGGGTGACATCATTTGTTTAAAGGCCCCAGTGCTCATATGGGAATATTTTGAAGATGACTTTTTTTTTCTTCGAAAACAGTTAATTTGCTGATATTTCATCGGTGTTGGGGCTAATTACATGCACCATTATAAATGTCTGGACTAACCTACTTTAACGTTTGATTTAAACAACAATGCTCTGTAATTTGTCATGGTACTTACAAAGTGATGAACATTGCAACTTGGTTTCTAAGCAATCACCGTTGTATCTGTGCATCTTTTAAAAAAGGAAATTCCTGATGGGGAGGAAGAGTCTTTGAAATGAATGTGGGGTTCACACCACCAGCTTTGGAATGACACTCAGTGACACAGCAATTTGTGTGATAGAAAACACTCAGCTGAATGGATTGAGAAATGGTATGAAATAACATACTCTATCAAACAAAGTTCTGAGTTTTTATAAATACTCACACTGGATTGTATAACCACCTCCTCTTTAATGGAAAATAAACAGAGGGAAATTATTAAGTCCAGATAGATGCACATGTTAGATTGAAACCAAATAACCATTTGTTGTTTTTTTTTTTCTTCTTCTTTTGGTTGTTGGAAATCTTTGTAAAGATTTGCAGAGGTAAATCTGCTTTTGTTTAAATAATCAAGATTTGGAAACTCTGCAGGAGTTACATGATATGTTATTTAGAATGCTGTGTGTGATAGCCAATAGGCACACCACACACTTATTAAATATATTGATTACTAATGAATTCCCTGATCATACAACCCAAAAGAAATTAAAGGAGTGTATTTGACTTTAAGTTAATTACAGATGATAATCTGCAAACTGTTTCCTTCAGAAGATTTCTGTTGAAGGAAGATATGGTAGACCCAAAAGATGAAGATTGAGGAAGCAGAGAGAAGATAAATGATGGATAATTTAGGATTTTAATAAGCCCTGAATCTGTTAGTCATTATTTGGTTAAGAATGTGTGATCAGGGGAGGACTGGACACACCACAATTTCAAAAAAAGCAAAATATAGTCATGGGTGATATTCTGAAGAAAATCTCCAAGATTGCACTGGAACTTGACTTCTAGATTTCGAAAAAA
Source organism: Oreotragus oreotragus (assembly GCA_006410675.1). Taxonomy (NCBI): domain Eukaryota; kingdom Metazoa; phylum Chordata; class Mammalia; order Artiodactyla; family Bovidae; genus Oreotragus; species Oreotragus oreotragus. The sequence goes on from SJYX01019452.1 coordinate 318,129, forward strand.
GCAAAAAACAAAACCCTAGGCTGCAGAGCATTTAAAGAACTTATCATAACAACACCTAGTTGCTACTATAGCCTGACATTCATTACTGTCTGAATTACAGTTAAGCCATTCGTATACTCAGAGCTTGTGCTGATCAGATTTCTTCCTTGAAATGGAGTTTTGCATTATTTGTCACTTACCTGGAGCTTAAAACAGTGCCTGTGCTTTCCTGCACATCAAGGATCCCAGATGTACCGTAAGAATCCATATCTGAATAGGATTTGTAAATTTCTGACTTTCATCAGAATATCATTTTTGGTTACATTATAATGGACTTGATCTACATTCTTGGAGTTCAAGCAGGATTTGTATTTAGATCAAAGAAAAATTTTCTTTTCTGAGGTTTTTCAATCTTGTTTCATTCAGGTAATATTAAGCTGCTTAAAATTTTAACACTGAGAATCCAGCATTATCCCTAAAATAGATATAAACGTCTCTGGAACTGTAAGATTGAAGAGGTCCATCCTCATCAGCTATAAGTTCATGGCAGTCACAGGACACCAAAGGTCTACTTCTGTCTCTTTAAGTGACAGTTCCTAGTGGCCTCAAAGGTGCAAGCAATTAGGTAGATATATTTTCATTGGTTTGACATGACTGTTCTGTTTCTCCACACTGAGAAACTACCTTCAAAAATTTCATGGATAGATTTTTGACTGCACAGATAACTTTTAAACATATGATGTTGCATAATTCTGCAGTGTCTAACAGAGAGCCAAACGAAATTAAAATACTTCTGGAGAGTACCAGAAGCATGTGGCTCCTGTGGTTGGCTTGATTCTTGAATAGAGCACTGGGCAATGGAGGCCCAAGACATGAATATTTTTATCAAACTATGTCTGTAAGGGGCTTCCCAGGTGTCTCAATGAGTAAAGAGTCTCCTGCAATGCAGGAGACATGGGTTCGATCCCTGGGTAGGGAAGATCCCCTGGAGGAGGATATGGCAACCCACTCTAGTATTCTTGCCTAGAGAATACCCTGGACAGGAGAGCCTGATTGGCTATAGTTCATGAGGTCACAAAGAGCGGACACTACTGAAGTAACTGAGCACACACACAGGTCTGTAAGTTTCAGGCTGTTACAAAGCCTAATGACAACACAATATATACCCATTGTCCTTGGAAAAAAGCAATAGTGGAGGAGAAGAAATGGAGGACCAGGGAAGAGAAAAATGAAACCATCAGTATAAGTCCATCTAGAAAAACACCTCAGAGCCTACTAATATCCAACGGTAGCATCATTTTCACCTACAAAGCGGGAGCTCCTAGAAACTCCTCTTGATTATGTGACAAAGAAAACCAAAATCGCTGATCGTCAAAATCTGAAAGCTGCATAGCTTTAAGAGTGATCACATCACGGTAATACATTCATAAAGTTAGAATGTTGAAAAAACAGAAACGAGATGAATGATGTTAGATAGAAAACACCCTGAATGTAGCAAACTTTTACTGAGGACCTGAGCATGTAATTTTAGGAAAGATGGAGCTACTGGCCAACTTGCCTATGGATATGTCATTGGTGCACGCTCAGTTGTTCAGTCATGTCCAACTCTTTGTGACCCCATGGGCTGTAGCCCTGCCAAGTGCCTCTGTCCATGGAGTTTTCCAGGCAAGAATACTGGAGTGGATTGCCATATCCTTCTCCAGGGGATCTTCCCAACCCAGAGATCAAACCCATGTCTGCTGCATTGGCAGGCAGATTCTTCTACCACTAAGCCACCTGGGAAGCCCTTTCGTTACTGGAGGACTTCTCTCTTATAGATTTTACCACTTGAATGCCATGCTGAAGTGAATATCATGTGTCTCTAGTCAACGTCATCCCAGAAAGTCGTGAAGATACAGCCGTGTCACTGGAGCCTTCAGGCAGTGCAGGAAAGGGAACCTGAGTGCATACGCATGGTGTCCTTTTGCAGAGTGTTCAAGTTTGGGACCAGAGAACCCCATTCCTGTCAGGAAATAGCACCAACAACCAAAAGAATACATTTTAAACTTGTTTTTGAGGGAAATGGGGATGGTTCTGAAATCACCTGGATTTGCTTTATTATTTTATTTCTTCTGCAGAGATCACGGTGATGTCATATGGGATCTGGCAGTAGAGACAGAGTGGTACGGCAGATCTTTAGACTCAGTTCCAGGGCCTGTACTTTTTGACTGGCTACCTCCATGTGGTTTGGCTTCTTAGTGGCATTCAATAGGCTTTGTGTTTCTTATTATGATTTATTTTTAAATCTCTGCATACTGGAGTGTTTGTGCTACTGAATGCTGCTCTAGTTTTCTTTACATGCCAAATACTCAACACGGAATCATAAAGATGTGCTAATTAAACTCAAACCATTTCACATCTATTAATTCAGACTGTGATCTCTCATCAGATTTCATATGTTAAGTAGGACTCAGGGCTGGTCAACAGATGTACACTCTTCGCCAGTGTGGTGAGCAACCAACTGCAATGACCATTCCCAAGGCAGAGTTTTGGTTTTTTCCCTGTTCAGATGTCAAAGGCTTACATTTCAGTTCAGGTAGACATTTGGCACCAGCAGAGAAAACTACATCTTATGGCTCCCCAGGGTGTATACCAGTTGTAGTTATTTTAATGATTTCCAACATCTAGCTTTTCTCTTAAATGGCTACTCTTTCTTTGATTCTGCCACTGAGGTAAGCCATGACCAGTAACCCACAGAGGACAGACTGAGGCCAGCACAGGATGATCTGATATCCCTTCAGGGCATGTGGCATGTCCCTTCTTTCAAAAAACAACTGCTTATACCCCAACGAAAACCACAAGTGAGGATCCATCATGAATGGAAAGAACCAAACCCTCTGAGGAGGACAGAGGGCCAAAGAACTTGATCTTTTCAGAGACCAGATTCAGTGCAAAATTATGTATAAAATGACACACATTGAAATTATTAATTCAATCATTTCTCTCTGCGTTCTTGCAAAAGACATGGAGAGGAAATATATCTTGTGCCTCAAAAAACAAACCTACCAGAAGATGAAGACCACCCAACAGAGCACCCAACACTTTCATCAATATCTTTAGTGCAAAGAAAGAAAGATTATACCCAAAGTGAAGCTCAGAGCTTAACACTAAAGGATGGAGTTTCTTAGAGATGCCTCTGTGGATCCATCCCCAGTGAGTGATATCTGACAGTGAAAAGGCTATGCAAATTGCCACTACTCAAAAATCAAAGTTGTTGTAAAGCAATTATCCTTCAATAAAAAAATAAATTAAAAAAAATTCAAAGTTGAAGTCCAAAGACCGCTGTCCAATCAAAGGGTTCTTTTCTGCCCCCTGGTAGATTGAGACACATTTCTACATGCCCATTGAAAGTAAAAGTCATTCAGTCGTGTCCCTTTCTTTGAGACCCTATGGACTATACAGTCCATGGAATTCTCCAGGTCAGAATACTGGAGTGGGTAGCCTTTCCCTTCTCCAGGAGATCTTCCCAACCCAGGGATTGAACCCAGGTCTCCCGCATTGCGGGAGGATTCTTTACCAGCTCAGCTACATTATGTTCTTTGTAAAAATGGGGACTTCACTGAATTTCTGAAAGTAGGTTTCTGAAAAACACGAACTATGATGTGGTCAGATTTAACCAATTTTCTTCCTAGTGAATGCTTTGTAATAAAGCAACCATTTAATATGGGTGATTCTGTGTTTCCTCTCTTTTAATATGTGAAGAGACATTTTGGGGACTGTGTGGCTGTGTGCATTGTGGTCTTGGGGTCTTCTCCACCATGTGTTTCTCCCTCCCCATCGTTTTTCTCTTCTCTTCAGCTCATAGTCAAACCAGAAGCTAAAAAGAGGAAATATATGTTGATCTCTCCGTCTTTCCCTCCCTGAATTTTTTTTCTGGCACCCATCCTTGATGATTTTCCCCTTTTTCCTCATTTTTTCCCCTCCAATGTCTGGGGTAGTCTTGGCTACACTATTGCTTTCAACAGATGAATGACTTTGAAGAACTAGTGACTTGAAAGTGAAAGTTCTAGCCACTCAGTCACGTCCAGCTCTGTGTGGTCCCATGGACCACCGGCTGTCCATGTGTGTCCCAGGAGCCCGCCACGCTCCTCTGTCCGTGGGATCCTCCAGGCAAGAATACCGGAGTGGGTTGCCATGCCCTCCTCCAGGGGATCTTCCCAACTCAGGGACCCAACCCGGATCTCTCGCACTGCAGGCAGATTCTTTACCATCTGAGCCAGGAAGGCAGCCCCAAGCTAAAGTGTTCACGTATTTTTCAAGCCAAATAGAAACAATATTAGAACAAATGAATAAACGGACGATGGTAGTGCGCCCAGGGAGACTTCGTTTCTGTTTTAGTCACCCTTAGAGAAGCACGTTTGAGTGTGCTGTGCTCTCAAATGTTATAAAATCCGTGCCAAAGGTAAAAATAACATGTAGGGTGATATTGCCTTGTCCCAGAAGCACATCTTGTTGAACGTGGTGCCTAGCCACAGGATTTCACAATCTTTGGGGATTGGCAATTCACACGGTTCAAAATCCCATTTGCAACCCAGCTTTCCCCAATCCCATGAGACGCACTGTGAGAGCATTTTAATATAATCGTCTTCTCAGAGTTGAGAACTCTAGGTTGATAGACCCTCATCTAAGACAAAGGGGCAGGAAGCAGGGGTGAGTTAATGAATTGATGGAGTAAAAAATGCTTTGTCTTTTATGATTTCCATCGTACATGTGCTTTTGCTGCCTGCTTTTCACTATGATTTTACAACTGATTCTTTTTTTTTCTTTACAATTGCTTCTATCAGAAGAACACAGGCACACAAACTTTGAATTGCTACCACCTTCACTTAGTTCTTTACAGAGACAATGATCAGAGTAATACTCGTTTCCAGAATAAAATGCCAGTCCCCCCAACCCCCAGCCCCGCCTCTGATCCTACATCCTAAAAAAAACACTTCATTTCCTCTGATCTGTGAGAAAACAGTGCTTTATGAATACTGTACAATACTGTTTTCTCTGTACACACCTTTTTTCCATGGAAAGTGTTGTTTGAAGACTGATCAATGTTCTATTTTAATCAAAACTTCCCCTGTGGCTCAGTTGGTAAAGAATCCACCTGGTTAGGAAGATCCCCTGGAGGAGGGAAAGGCTACCCACTCTTGTGTTCTGACCTGGAGAATCCCATGGACTGTATAATCCATGGGGTCACTGAGAGTCGAACACAAATGAGTGACTTTCACTTCACTTCACTTCCCCTCCCCAGTATTTTTTTTTCTATTTTCTGAAGTCTCAAGTTTGAATGAAAATAATTCTCTCGAAAAAAAAAAAAAAAAAAATTTGGCTCCTGGAATTCCCTGAGGTTAAGATTCAGAGCTTCTAATGCAAGGGTTCGAACCCTGGTCAGGAAAGTCAGATTCCACATACTGCGTGACATGGCCAAAAAAAGAAAGAAGAATTTACTTTAAAAAATGGCTTCTAACTTTCCGGAAACAAATGCCAGACAGAGTTCCTTATGTTTGCTTTCTCCAGAGAGTTCACATTTCAGAATGTCCAGGGAACTTGGAAAATTGAGCAGGACAGGCAGCTTAATTGCTGGCTGAATACCGATGACACTGCTAGGTAGTGTGATGCACACGTGTGAAAAGTAAGAAACAAAAAAGGTGGAAGGATAATATGGAGCCCTGGTCAACGTAGAATTAGACTACTTTCTAACTGTTAACACTGGGCTGTGGAATCATATATCATTCTCAGAGTAAATCATCACTTTGAAAGTCAAGCTTCTGATTTAAAGGGGAAAAAATATCCACTCTGTGTGTTTCCCAGCTTAGATGGGAGCTCTTTCTAGGATCCCCCTTTCATAAGCCTCAAGATTTGTTGTCAACCCGGATTCCTTCAAGGCTTGTCATCACGACACATACTTCAGCATTTAGATCTTTCCCTAGCTGTAAATCATAAACAAAACAACAGAACCTTTTTCCGTGAAAAATATTTATACCTAAAAATTTGTACGTGTGTCAAATGAAAGTAATGGAATGGAAACAAAAAGATTTGGTTGAGATAGAAAAGATAAATATCAACCAGGGGACATTTGCCTTTTGATCTATATCTTTGAGTAAACGGATAACTTGACCTTAAAACCTTCTATCCGAATGGTCTTAATTCAGCCATTGTCACTAGAATTAGAAAAAGAGGAGGAGGAGGAAAAAGAAGAGAAAGAAGAAAAGAGAGCCCATTACAAATAAGGACCAAAAGTAACTCAATGTAGTAATTCCAAGAACAGTTCTAACTTTTTTGGAGCACATGAACTGTCATCACAACATTTAAGAATGAAACAGAAATTAGCTCCTTAAAGTAGTCCTGTGACTTTAATTATTCAAAAAGTACACCAACTTAATGAGTTTTTAAATATTAAAACTCTTCCCTATTGTCACCACCTACACTATCTATTGTGAGCTCTTAATTTACAGAGCAATTAAGTCAGGACCCTCATTTATCAGGACATGTGCATTTGTTAGAAACGTAGTCAGTTTTTATTAATTGATGCTATAGAAATACAGAGGTGAAATTAATGTGTGCCTTCAGAGGTCATGCCCGTGGTGGTGGGGGGCTCACAAGGAGTAAGACGTGAGATAAATAAGTCACTGCTATTTCCTGATTACTCTAGAGATCACTGAAATATTAAGTGGCACAATGGGTACCGTTCTCAGCCAAAATGCTTGCAAGAAAATGCCCCCTGAGTTTTTCTCTGGCAAACATCTGTCATGGGTAGTAGCTGAGAAATAGGGAAACTTCAAAGCAGTACTTTCTGATTATTAGCAGAGTGTGGAGTGTAATGTTCTTACATTTTAATGCAAACCAAGTGTTGATGAGCTGAGAGGGCAGAATTAAAAAGTAGCCCAAATTTCCTTTGTTCTTTAGGATGGGGCTGACAAGAACATTCACAGCCAGTAGTGTTCCCCAGTCCTTCGCAAGTTGCAAAGCACAAGAAATTCCGGCTCCAGAGGTCCATGGTGGAAGCAGGGCAGGACTAGGTAGGACTTGCCCTGCTGACCAAATACAGCCACCATGGCTCTGTCCAGCCACCTGGTGTCTGGTGCTCAGCGCACATGGTTCAGAGACAATCTTATTCAAAGTGGTCACAGAGGGGCTTGAGGAAGTTTAAGTGGGGTGTCTTCTGCAAATGGACTTATCTATGAAACAGAAATCAACTCACAGACATAGAGAACAGACTTATAGTTCCAAGAGGGATGGGGGGAGGGTGGGATGGATTTGGAGTCTGCGATTTGCAGGTGCAAACTATCACATGTAGGTTGGATAAAGAGCAAGGTCCTACTGTATAACAGAGGAAACTATAGTCAATATCCCATGATAAACCACAATGGCGGCGGGGGTGGGGAAACAGAAGCAGATTCACAGACACAGAAAACAAGCTTATAGTTACCAAAGGGGAAAGGGGGGCATGGAACAATTAGGAATTTAGATTAACAGATACAAACTACCATACATGAAATAAACAAGGACCTACTATATAGCACAGCGAAGTACATTCAGTATCTGTAATGACCTATAACAAAAATAATCTCTAAATGCTTCTATATATCACTGAATCACTTTATCATACATTTGAAACTAACACAATATTTTAAATCAACTCTATTCCAATTACAAAGAGAGGAAAAGTGCTCTGTCCTTGCCTCAGGAAGTTACTACCACCTCACAAAATTGTGCTGTAAAGGTTAAAGTAGGAAGACACTCTCTATTGTGAAATATAAACACAGAGTATGAAAAATATCTGAGTAATCGTGTCAACATTTCTGCCGGTTGTTGGAGTGATTTGAACATAAAGGGACTGAGTATTTCCTTGGACAAATAGACACACACAGTGTTAGTATTTAGCTAATTCTTAAAAGAATTTGAAAAAGAATAGATATATATGTATAACTGTGTCACTTTGTTGTACACCTGAAAAGAGGACAATATTGTTAATCAACTATACTACACTCACTCACTAAGTCATGTCCGACTCTGTGGCCCCGTGGACTGTAGCCCTCCAGGCTCTCCTGTCCATGGGACTTCCCAGGCAATAATACTGGAGCGGGTTGCCATTTCCTTCTTCAAGGGATCTTCCCCACCCAAGGACTGAACCCGAGTTTCTTGCGTCTCCTGCATTGGCAGGGAAATTCTTTACCAGTGGCACCAATATACTCCAATATAAAAAGTTTAAAAAAAAAATAATAGATTGGATAGCGCAACAATCTCCAAGCATTTTTGAAAGTGAAAGTGAAGTCGCTCAGTCGTGTCCGACTCTTTGCGACCCCGTGGACTGTAGCCTACCAGGCTCCTCCGTCCATGGGATTCTCCAGGCGAGAATACTGGAGTGTAATCCCTCAGAATTTCCACAGTCCACACTGGAAACGGAAACTACACCCGGAAAGCATACCACCCCCAGCAGATACTTCCCAAGGTCTGCAAAATAAGTCACTTGCCTCCTCTGGGCACTTGTCATTCTACCAAATGTTAAGGTCATGTGCACAAGCTGACAGGCCAAGCTCCCCACTCCTAGAATCTGAGGGTAAAGGGAGAAGGCAGCCTTTCACTCCTAACTCCTGGTGGCTTGGAACCATGGTCTCTTGTTCAGCGGCTGTCGTGGCCGACTCTTTGCAACCCCATGGACTGCAGCACGCCAGGCTTCCCTGTCCTTCACTCATGGTCTCTACAGTACTAGAAAGTTTGATGGGACCATGCCACATGGTTCCCTGTCACTAGGACTTGCTGAATATTCCTTCATTTCTCATCCAGACAGGCAGCTGAGAGAAAAAAAAAAAAAGAAAGAAAGAAAGAAAGAAAGCAAACAGCAGGGCAACCAACGCTGTCTTCCACAAATGCTCTGTAATAAATTGTTCTTTCAGCAGTGCAAAAGACAGATTTTTCTTTCCTCTGCTTCTTTCCTCCTTCACTGGGGAACCACCAATGGGAGGCTGGCTTTCCCACCTGGCCCTGGCTGCTGTGCCCATAAATTTGCCTATGCGGAGCCTGTTTACGGGTCGCTGATGGAACACGGAGCCCGTGCATTTTGTAAGCACCGGGTAGATAATCATGGTAATTGATGTTTGGAGCTGCGAGCTCCTAGGAGCACGGGGTCTCTTTCTCCCAGTGAGGCCCTGCTCTCTGTTATCAGTCCGGCCCATAATTAAATATCACTCTTTTACAATATGTTTCAGGCTCCTTAATGAGTCTAAAGCAGAGAGAGTCACCTCTTTCCCCTCTGAGCTTTATTTGCTTGTTATTAAACAATGTTATTGAGCTTCCTTCGTTCCCTGTGTTGCCAAACCTGCATCATTTCCGTTTTATAATTGCACAATTAGAGCCGGGGCTCTGCTTTCATACATCAGCAGGCCCTGCGTGTGTGTGCGTGTGTGTCCGTGTGTGTTCAGGGAGAGAGAGAGAGAAGGAAAAATCAGGTGTTCACAGAGACTACTCAAATGCATCTTATTTTCATTAGCTGCCAGATTTTGCAAAATGGGAACCGATTTATCATGAGCCACTTTCTCCTATCAACCACCTCCACCAACAACACCGTGACTTTCCCTGTGACCTTGCGCTGTGTGGCGGAGGGTCCAATTTGCTCATTGTGACTCGCTTCATAATCCTGTGCCCCTCCCCCGCGGCCCTTTTTTTTTTTTTCTCCCTCCCCCAAGCAAAATCCGGTCATTTATATTCTGAGGCTAAACGGCCCTCTTTTTGCCCCCAAAGCTGGCGAGCTGTAGAACACTGGTAATTCCTTCTAACGAATTTCCAGAGAGCTCCCCCTCTTACACAGGCTCTCTCTCTCTCTCTCTCTCTCTCTCTCTCACATACACAGACACACACACGCACACACACACCCTTACAGGCACCCCCTTAAGCTGCTCTAAGCAGTGTATTAAGTAGCTGAAGAAAATCCATTCACATTCTGCTGCGTCGCTTTCTTCCCAAGTCATGAACCCATCACAGACTTTTTCGAGCTGTGGGTTGCCACGGTGAAGATTTACAATGCCAGTTATTCATACATCTGCCTTCTCTTTTCTCCCCCCCTTATTCTTAAATCCCTCGGGCTAGGGCAACCTTGATACTGAGACTCGTAAAATTCATGCAGGCTTATCATCCTTGGTGAAGGCTCCAGGCTGCACCCCGCACCCCTCAGCCTGCTCAGCGCCGTGACGGCTGGGGCCCCGGCTTTTCTTTCCATCAAGGGGGGAAGGGGTTGGGGCCGGGGGTGCCGAGGTGTCACAGTGGGAGACATGATAGAAAACTTATATTTTTAAAAAATAAAAGCAGTATCGGTTTCACTGATCATTTACTCATTTTTTTTAAAATGACTTTTGGCTCTCTCTCAGGAGGCCGGGACGTATTTGATGCTGGAGTGTGAAATATACAGGGGCCTCAGTCTGAGTAACCCGAAATGGGAAAGCTCACCCATTAGTGTACAAGAGCTAAGGGAGCTACTGGAACACAGACCTCCTCACTTCTCATCAAAAATCCTGCAGGAGGAAGCTTCATTGCTTCCTCGAGAGATGCATTTGATGGCCAGTGTTTCCTTTGTGATTTTTTTCACTTAATTCTCCTTCTCCTAATTGTTATTAAATTCATTGTTCTTCAAGAACGTGGAAAAAAAGAGAAAAATATTTTCCAAAGCAAAAAATGAATATTTTAATGAAGCCACTGAAATTTTCACCAATCTGAAAATGAGATGAATATTGTGATAACATAATAGAGAACTATGGTCAAAGACTTGTAGCCTCTTTGTAACATTTTGATGGGAAATGATGATGATTGTAGCAGGTGTTAATCTGAAACTCTTTCTAAAAAGTTGATAAAGTGATTTTTAGCCAAACTGAAATAGAATTCTGTCTCAGAACTGCTGTTTTTATAACCTTCTATTTTCATTTATTACTTTCAGAAATATAAACTGTATCTTCCCTGGCCACCTTCATTCCCCTGGTTTGGGCTGTGGTTGGTACGTCCCCAGGGGCATATTCCCCTTCATGGCACCTCCTCCCATTCTCTGACCTTGGCCATGAGCATCCCTGGAGGCGGGCAGGTGTGCGATCCTTGAGCTGCACAGGCTCCGCTGGGGGCAGGGCTGCTCAGGGGCCATATTCTGACCTGCTCTAAAGCATCAGTGAGTACTCCACAGGCTACCTTTCAGACACTGCTCAGCTCCGAGAGAGGCTGGAGATGTCTACCTTTAATCCAGGAATCCAGGAAGGGATTTGAGAGGAAGTCATGCCAAGGAGGGACCTTGTTGTCCTCACAGGTGTGTGCCTGGGATCTCAGCTTCCTCCCCCACAGGACGAGGAGACTGTGTGGTGCGACCCCTCAGGCCCTATCTACTATTCCATGACCTAGCTGCAATTCCATTCACTGTAAGCAAGAACTTGGTTAACCTGAAAGCTTTCTTCCAGTTCAAGGCTGCCTGCAGAGCTCAGCCGCCCCAGGGTAGCTCAGGCGTGATTGGGGGTCCGCCTTCTCTGTTGAGGTCAAGACTGCACTGTTTAGGAAACAGCCTCAGAACATAACACGACATAGTGTGTTGATGCAAAATACCCAGAAATCCAAGGTGTTGATTTACTGTTGTTGTTCAGGCGCTAAGTCACGTCCAACTCTGCAACCCCATGGACTGCAGCATGACAGGCTTCCCTGTCCTTCACTCTCTCCTAGAGCTTGCTCAAACTCATGTCCCTCAAGTCTATGATGCCAACCAATCAGATCATCCTCTGTCGCCCCCTTCTCTTCCTGCCCTCAATCTTTTCCAGCATCAGGGTCTTTTCTAATGAGTCGTCTCTTCACATCAGATGGCCAAAGTATTGGAGCTTCAGTTTCAGCATCAATCCTTCCAATGAATATTCAGGGTTGCTTTTCTTCAGGATTGAGCCCACAGAAAACTGGGGAAGAGCCACGTGCAGTAGCTGTGGCTATGTTTTCTGAACTATGTCCTTGAAGCAGGGATAAAACAAGAGCAACAGAAGGAAAGAAATTCTGTTGTATTTTGTTTTATCATTAATTTGATTTTTAATTTAGTCTTTTTTCTTTCTGGCGTAACCCCTTTCCTTCTAGGTAGAACTTTGCTCTTCCAGACCATGCCCTAGCCCACGCCTGTCCCCATGACTCCTGGGTACCACCAGGCTCTGTTTCAGAGGTCTGAGCAGGTGGATCTGACCACCTTCATTGGCCCTGAATACACCTCTGAATAGTGTCATCTATAGCATCTCACTACCATGTGGCCTCACGTCCTCTTAGAAAACCATCTGGCCTGTATATCTGGGGATTATTAAGCTGACATCCAGTTACACTTTCAAAATAATCTATCAGTTCAATTCAGCCACTCAGTTATGCCCAGCTCTTTGCGACCCCGTGGATTGCAGCACGCCAGGCTTCCCTGTCCATCATCAACTCCTGGAGCTTGCTCAAACTCACGTCCATTGAGTCGGTGAGGCCATCCAGCCGTCTCATCCTCTGTCGTCCCCTTCTCCTCCTGCCTTCAGTCTTTCCCAGCATCAGGGTCTTTTCCAGTGAGTCAGAAGACAGCCACTCACAAATAGGGCTTCCCAGGTAGCTCAGTGGTAAAGAATCCACCTGCCAATGCACAATACACAGGAGATTCAGGTTTGATCCGTGGGTGGGGAAGATTCCCTGGAGAAGGAAATGGCAACCCACTCTAGTATTCTTGCCTGGAGAATCCCATGGACAGAGGAGCCTGGCGGACTACAGTCCATGGGGTCACAAGTGAGTCAGACACGACTAAGCAACTAAACAGCACCAACACCAACAATGTGGGCAGATAGAACAAAATAACAAAGAATCAAATATTTTCCTGGTTCTTCCTAATATCTCTTCCTTCACAACATACATACAACATACAACATTCCTTCCTTCTCTTCCTATGTATGCACCACACGGCAATTACCACTTTTAGAATTACTGTTGAATTTGAACAAGAAGAAAAATATTTTATTCTGAAGCATTTGTATGTACATAGTGTACTACAGTAATTCATTAATCTCTTTTTCTCCATTTTAATAGCTGTCTTTCCAGTTTTATTGAAATACAATTGACATAACATTGTACAAGTTACACAACATAATGATTTGATATGTAAATATGTCATGAAATGATTACCACAAGTGTAGTGAATGTTCTTCAACATACACAGTTACAATTTTTTCCTTTATGTTGAGGACTTTCAAGCCCTACTCTCTTAGCAACTTTCAAATATAGGAAACAGTATTGTTAAAACAGTCAGCATGCTGGACGCTCATCCCCCTAGCAATTGTTTATTAATACAAGTGAAAGTTTATACCTTTTGACCTTGTGACTTTTCATAGCTGCTTTTAAATTTTAGAGCAAGTATTCTTCTCTAAAAATGGTGACTATTTTGAAACATCTTACAATTTCAAGGAATTGGCAGGATCACTGCAATAATTTTTTTGTGTTCTTCACAAAAGATGACTTTCTGTTCATGTGACTTGGTTCCATCACCAGCTGAAGATAATTATCAATAGCACAAGAGGCTTACTCTATGTTGGACATGCTCATACATGGGAATGGCACCCTCCTGTCTGACCTGTGTAGGGAAAACAATAGCTTCAATGCCACCAAATTATCTAAAGGAGAGGAAAGCATCGGTCCTTGGAAAATCCATCTTATTTGCTTTACTTCTTTTGAGCTGTATTGTTACCTTGAAACCATTATGCTGTCAAAAATGTCTTTTCTGCCCTGTTCCAAATCTTTTAACACTCTTAAGACAGTAGGTGGTGTAGGAAGGAAGGAAGTGAGTCCCTTATTCAGACAAAGCCTGCCAGCAGCACTTACTAAACCTGGGCCATCCAGGACCTTGGCCAATCAACAAAGAGCTGTGAGTTCTACTTAGCTTTATCAGATAGTTACCTGGGTTTTGTTTTGTTTTGTTTTGTTTTGTTTTGTTTTTTCGGATTTTTACGCAGAATAGTTTCTTAGGGCCAGAGTTTTCTCACAATCATTACTGGGTGGAAATAATAATCACTCTCTTCTTTCTCTGTCACAGACAGCCATCTACACTGCCTCCCATGTTTGTCTGTATGCTTCTTACACAATCGCCAAGTCTATTAATCTTCAGAGAATCTTTCTTCCCTGTTTTCAGCGCTAATGGTAAAGAACCCACTTGCCAATATATGAGACACAAGAGTCTCAGGTTTGATCCCAGGGTTGGGAAGATCCCCTGCAGTAGGAAATGGCAACCTGCTCCAGTGTTGTTGCCTGGAAAATCCCATGGACAGAGGAGCCTGGTGGACTACAGTCCATAGAGTTGCAGAATTGGACATGACTAAGCACACACACCACCATCCTTCATGAACCTTTAGGGAGAGTACAGGTAGCAGATTTGATGGGCTCACAAAGGATATTGATCCATGCATAGAGATGTGGATGGGTGGGTATCCAAATGTTAATATCAGAGAGGGTTCAAGAACTTAGGTCTGACTATGGGGGTTTTCCTGGGCAATAATTCCACTTGCAGTGGGGTTGGAGAGGAGAGACCAGCAAACACCCAGTTCCTAGGAGTTACATCTGTGTTGAATCGAGACCCATGTGAGTCAGCATCATCTCTCTGGCCCAGGTTCCTGCCAATGCCCTAGAAGAGGGGTTTCTCTAGGTAGACAATCCTCATCAAACATGTTCAGACAGGGGCTCTGGCAGGAAGCTCCTAAAAGGACGGAACAGCTCAGGAAGTCCTCCAGTGCACTGTTATCAAGTTGCACGCTCTCATCCACCAACCAGTCTTCCCACTGACATTTCATCTCCTTGCCTGGATCTTCCTGAGTTCATTTCTCTTCCTTCGATGTCAAAACTTTCCCTGAACCCAGTCTTTTTTGGATGCCAATTTCCTAACCAGATCATGATTTGCAAAGAAACATCCTGGACTTTGGGTGGCTTTCCTAGGTCTAAGATACCTGGCTCCTTCTCTCTTCGATGGCTAACCTCTCTGGACTTGACTTCTCTCCAGTTGCTGATTTTCCCCTGGACCACCAGAATACTGTCTTTTTCTGACTTCAGAGCTCACAATCCTTCTCTCTGTTTTTGTAGCAACAGAGATATACCTTTATTTTGACGTTTATTGCATTATATTGTAAAGACTTGTTGGTGTCCAGCTCACAAGCCATGAGCAACAGGAAAACAGGGAAAATCAGAAATGCCACTCTAGTCCCAGAAATATACAAGAGGCTGTTAATTATAGATGTTCAGTCTATGTTTGCTGAGTGAATAAATGAAAATGAGCCTGCCTGATTTAAACAATCCTTCTCTCTGTTTTTGTAGCAACAGAGATATACCTTTATTTTGACGTTTATTGCATTATATTGTAAAGACTTGTTGGTGTCCAGCTCACAAGCCATGAGCAACAGGAAAACAGGGAAAATCAGAAATGCCACTCTAGTCCCAGAAATATACAAGAGGCTGTTAATTATAGATGTTCAGTCTATGTTTGCTGAGTGAATAAATGAAAATGAGCCTGCCTGATTTATGGACCTTATTATAACCAGCTCCCCTAAAATAGTCATATTTCCATATTTCATTGGCCAAACTCATAGACAAAAATTTGTTTAAGTTGGATCTATCATTTTGGCTAACTTTAGATAATATTGTTTAAATCAGACTTTTGAGGATGTTACAAATATAAATTCTATAACATCAGCTTACTATCAATGGATAGTCAACATGTACACTTTAAATATGTGGAAATCCTACTACTCATTTAACACTTGTAAGATGGTTATCCGAAATGCCGTCTATTTCCGGAGGAGGAAACGGCAACCCACTCCAGTGTTCTTGCCTGGAGAATCCCAGGGATGGCGGAGCCTGGTGGGCTGCCGTCTATGGGGATGCACAGAGTCAGACACGACTGAAGCGACTTAGCAGCAGCAAGATGGTTATCCAGATACCACTTACATGTGGAATCCAAAAATATATACCAGTGAACTTATTTAGAAAACAAAAGTAGACTCATAGACTTATGGTTACCAAAAGGGAAAGAAGGGAGGGATAAAGTGGGAGCTTGAGATTAACAGATACACATTGCTATATACAAGATACATAGCCAACAAGGACCTACTGTATAACACAGGGACCTATACTCAGTGTTTTTATAATTACCTACAAGGGAAAGGAATCTGAAAAAGAATAAATTATGGATACATGTACATGAGTGTACACCTGAATCACTGTGCTGGACACCTGAAATGAACACAACATTATAAATTAGCTATACTTCAATTTAAAAATATAATTATCTAGATGAGTTAATACATTAATGGAAGACATAAGCTTGATAATAAAATGCACAGATTTAAAATTTTTTATAATGGTTGATCTGCATAAGTTTCATTTTTCAAATAAGTGGACTCTTCCTAATGCTTGAGGGTGCTATTAATTTCCTAGGGAGGACCTGAGGAAGCTTCTTTCACAGTTGGAGAAAGAACACTGAGATAAAACTTTGCACCAATTTTATAACCCCGTTGGCTTCAATAATTGAGCATGTTTGCTTGTCTTTCATTCGTCCCTGTTGCCACCATAGTGGTGCCATTGGCAGCTGACAGTCTTACTGCAGGCTCCCCACCCCGAGGAATGTGCACTGAATTCTGGCTTTGAAGGATCCAGTGTCTTCCTGGGTTCAGGAAGATTCCCTGGGGGAGGGAATGGCAACCTCTTCCAGTATTCCTGCCTGGGAAATGCCATGGACAGAGGAGCCTAGCAGGCTACAGTCCATGAGATCGCAAAGCATCAGACACAACTTGGCAACTAAACCACCCCCGCCACTACTAGTGTCTCCCAGGGTACTTTTCTACCCAAAGACAGATGCCAGTGGGGCCACGACTGTGGGGCCGCAGCCATGGTCCCAAGCTTGCCAGGTTGGGTGTCTGGAAGAGGGTCCGGGGTGAAATTCTGCCTTTCTTACTTTGCACTGTGCCCAGAAGGCCTCTTCTGGCCACAAATCTGAAATGGATATTTCAAAATACTCTTAGTAGACTGTAAGAATCACAGCTATTCTGTATTTCTTGTACATTCCACATCCTTGATTTGGGCAACACAAATATTCTTCCTGTGGTCTTACTCAGAAAGGATAAAAAAACAATAATATCCTAACCAATCGAAATTGAGGGGAAAAAAGACCATTATTTCTGCCTCTTTGTTGCCTTAGGTTTTGCTTCTCATTGAAGCTCAGATACTGTGAACATCTTTCCTGGAGCAGCATGTACAGTGGAGGAGTGGGCTTCCCTGAAGGGTAGTGACCTTCCAAGGGCAAGGCCAGCTGGATGGTTTCAGAGCAGAAGACCTGGGCTTCTGTCAGCTCAGAATTCTGCCCCTAAATCATCTTATATCCACATCATTTCCAATTCAAACCCTGTATGTTCTCTTTCTTCTTCTTACCTCCCTCTCTCTTTCTCTCTCTCTCTTCCTTCTTTTCCTTCTTTGATTCATGGATAGTCTGGGCAGAATCTCTAAAATGTTTAAATAAGCCCATTCAAAGGACGGATAAAATCCAGCTCTTTCTTTCCTTCTATGTATTTTTTTTTCCAATTCTTGTGTTCTAAAATAGCAAGCTTTAGTAATACATATTATCTTTTTTCCAAGCCATATTACTCTTTCATAAGTGAGAGCTTTAAAACCAGTCTTGCTAAGAAAGGTGGGTCACTTGTAAATGGAAAGACTGAGGCAGAGAGTGATGAGGCCCTTCTCTCAGGGCCCCTCGTGGCTAAGCCCAGGCTCCCGTGGACTTTGGAAGCTTAATTTATTCCAGAGAAGGGCCAAGTTCCAGACTATGCAACTTACACATGAAAAGGCAACCCAAACAAGACTACTTTCCTGAATTTTAAATAGAAGTCTCAAATTGCCTGCAAGTAAGCATAAAATTCCAAGTTGTACTGTGCAAAAATCCTATAGTATAGGCACACAGATGGACAAATAAGCTGGAAAATAATGACGAGAATGAGAACGAGAAACACCTTCTTTACAATATTTAAATATATTGTAAGAAGCATTGTGCTTGCTAGGAAATTTTTTTTAAAAATTTACTTGTATGTAGGTTTCATGCCTTCACTACCAATATACAACCAAGACATCATTAAGTATCAATATTCACATTTTATGTGTTTCATGCTCAATTATGAACTTTAAAAAATTTTCTTAGCTCTTATTTTATACTGGAATATAACCAATTAACAATGTTGTGCTAGTTTCAGATGCACAGCAAAGGGACTCCATTCTCCCTAAACTCCCCTCCTGCCCAGGCTGCCACATAACATTGAGCAGTAGGACCTTGTTGATTATACATTTTAAATATAGTAGTGTATACATGTCCGTCTCAAACTCCCTAACTATCCCTTCCCCTTAACCTTCCCCTGGTAACCATAGATAAACTTAAAATTTCAACAGAGCTCATCCTTACTCTTAGCAAAATGTTACCTAACTGATGGACATCTGAATACCCTAACAGGAGCTTGCGTTTGCATCTCACGTTACAGTTTTCCTAGTGTTTTGCTGTATGGTACGTTTGATCATGATGTCTACTCTAGAGTATATTTAACATTTCACAGTTTTGTCCCAGCCTAAAGATGGGCAACACTGTAGCAAGATAAGACACCTGAGCGAGACCCCAAGAAGTGGCCCCCCAGGTTAAAACCCCAGTGATGACTGCAAAGCTGATGCAGATAAGAATCAAGACGTTCTGGTCAGAAACAACAGAAGCAGACAAGCTCACACAGGAGGAAAGAGGAAGGCCTTTGACCCCAACCAGTTCTGACCTTAGGTCAAATGCTGTTTGCCTGTGGTCTCCTCACCTAGTCCCTGGTAGGGGAGGTTCCGGGGGATCGTGGTGGGATGTCCTAGCGCTGAAGGTTCATACGGGGTTTGAAGTGTAGTTAGCACTCTAACTACAGCTGCAGGTGAGAGTAGACCCAGAGAACTGAGATTGTTAGTAAAACATTCACTGCATGCCTGTTCAGTCTTGTCCTAGTCTTCACGACCCCGCGAAATGTACCCCACAAGCTCCTCTGTCTGTGGGATTCTCCAGGCAAGAATACTGGAGAGGTTAGCCATTTCCTTCTCCAGGAGATCTTCCCGATACAGGGATCAAATCCAAGTCCCTGTGTTTCGTGCACTGGCCAGCAGACTCTTTACCATTAGTGCAAAGTGGGAAGCCCGGTAAAACACTTAGCTCCAGTAAAGAGAATCAATGATAATTAATTTCTCTTTCTAGTTTTCAATATTGGTCATGGTTTCTTGATTTTTATGTTGAACTCTGTGTATATCTGAGTATGCTTGTATATAAATATACACATATATATATACATAAAGGTAAATATTCATGTTTACTTATATCTTGATTGTATTCTGGTGAGGAAGACCATAAAACATACATACAAGTAAAACTATTTTGTCAATGTATCTTACAATATAATTTTAAATGTATATGTATATATACACATATATATGTTACAAATGTTTTAAGTTTATACAGTAAAAAGGTGAAAATTTTCAAGGCAGATAAAATTAGCCCTAACTACTCAGTGTTGTTTTTTACATTCAAAAATAATCTTTATATTTAAAATGCTAACCTTGCTAGGCTTGACCTTACATAAGCCTGCATTCTCAGCACTGATTTACAAAACTTGTATACTCAAAGAAAAAAAAGATTTTGGAAATAGAAAATAAGCAATGCTAAAAAAACATTATTCCACAAAGCATCATATAGATAGGAACATAACTTGAAACAGTTGACGGTTTACACTATGAATGAAAATTCTGAGTTTGTATGTTTAGTTGGGGTTCTATTTATGCAGCCACTCTCAAAGTAAAGGAAGAAATAGAAGATATTTTTAACAATAATCTATCCATACGTTCAAAATATTCTTGGAGTTTAACGGAATTTCATACTATGTTATGGCTTGGAATGCACTAAATAGATTTATAGGTAAATTTCCCAAAACAAATCAGTTGAGGCAATATCATAAATGGAAAGATTCTGTACCAAGAATTTTTTTCCCCAGAAAGATACGGATGAATTAACACCATAAACTTGAAATGGTAATTTTATGTTGATCATCTTCTGTGTTTCAGTATGCACAGATACTTCTGTGCAATGCACTAGTGTGCTTGTGTGTGTGTGTGCGTGCGTGCATGTGCGCACATAGGCATAGGTGTGTGTCTGCATCTCTAGATGGTAATGCTTTTCCTGAACAGGCTGGGCTCATCATAGCAAGTACCCAACGGAGAAACAAATGTCCTTGACATTCCATTTAACAGACAGTGGGTGGCACCATCTTAAGAACCAGATCATGCAAGTTTGTACTTGGCACTATTCTCTTTATTTGGGCTACAAACTCTATCCAGATTGTGAAGGACTTTCCACATTAGTAATTAATAGAGCCCCATTATGCTAACTATCACCCAACTTAGGACATCTTAGAGGAAAGATAAGAGATGAATAATTTGAAGTAATTTTCTTGTAATCATGCCAATCACTTGAGCAAAGTAGTTATTAAAGGAAACAGTATTACGATGAATTATAGGACTTCTTGCACTGAATACCTTTTCTTATCAGCTGCTTATAGTTTCTGATGCTTAAAAAAAAAAGACAAACAAGCAAAAGTCTATTCCGAAGAACACTCATCCTACTGTAAATACTAGTTTGTTTAGCAAACCCTGCATTTTAATGAGGCTTGAAAGACAGACTTTATCATAGTTTCTGCTCATCTCCTTGAAAAGCGCTGAAGTTTGTCTGTTTCACCTTCCCTTAAAAGGTGCATGTGACGAGCCTGAGTCACCTCTGATGACAAGGATTCTTTCAGTTCAGATTTGCTGAAGTGATTAGACATTATTTATCTAATTAAATGTTCAAAACACATCATTATTGAAAGGAATAAATTTAATACATTTGTTGAGCAGTGTTAACTGAAATGTAACTGCACATCATTTGACTTTTTAACATTTTATTATATCTATTAAGTCTTTCTGTGCTTAATTAAATCAACTTATTTTTTACAGTTAATTTAACGTGATTTCATTTTCGTTCCAGAGTCTGAATCGGATATTATGGAGAAAGCCAACTGTATACACAAATTAAGTTCTGACTCCTCAGGTGCCCCCTTGCATTTCATTCAAATCTGGAAGCTTCTGGGAATTATCATGTTTTAAATGGAAGTTATTTTTCACAGAGTGGAAAGCTGTCTCTTCGTCTTTGTCTTTGTCTTTTTTTTCCTAACTTAACAATTTTTAAGGCTACAGAGCCAGAAGAGTTGTAATGTTTGCATCATTGATCATGGCCAACTTATGGAAGAAATATTATTTTTAATGCTTGGGGAAAAAATTAATCAGATCAAAAATGTGAAAGGATCAGTCTTAGTTGCCACACTCCCTGGGAGTTAGACTTTTTAATTGTCTCTGTAGGAACAAGGGTGTCTAAATAATAACACTAGTTTCCAAGATGACTCAGAGCATTTGAGTAGCAATACCTGGGCGAGAGTGTAACGTGGAGGAAGTTATTTTATTATTATTACTATACTCAAATTAGTGCTTCTCACTAATGGTTATTTAGCAGCATTCTTTTCTTCTCAGGAAACCCAAACTCTAAAATGGGAGGAGGAGCAGAAATAAAGCCACAAATGTTTGATGCTAATCACAGCAGTGAATCGTGTGACTGGGCAGTGAAGGGGGAGACTGGTACATTCAGATCCCCCCACCCCAGAAATGCTAAAATGGAGTGCATGGCTGGAAACAAATGGGAAAGAAGATTCGAAGGTTGCAAGCGGTGGTAGAAAATTCTAATGAGACATTTACGTCAGCTTGCAAATCTCCTTGTTTTCCCAAATGTTGGAGTGTTTCAGGTTGTGTCCCTCTTCGACTGACAAGTCCTAATAGAGAAAGCTTCTGAAATGCTCGTGGAACCATCAGGATGGTGAATTTAAAAGGTGACCACAAATGCATTTGCTGGAGATTAACTACCCCATATCAGAGAACAAAATGAAAAAAAAAGAAAAGAGAAGACAGTGAATGTGTGTGTGCTGACGGATGGTCCCTCCAGGGGCCCCCGACGTTTATCAGAAATCCTTGCCCCCCTTGGCTCTGGGGGCCCACTCCTGGCTACTTGGTGGCCACTTGCACTGGCTTCGATTCCCCCTCTGGGGGAGGTGTTCATGATGGCAAATTTGGCCAAAAGATTTTTTTCATTACCCTCCAACATCTCCTTTCACCTCCAACCTCAAGGCAGGGCCCTGGCTTTCACTTTAGAGCCGGGAGGATAAAGACGTGGGGCCATCCGGGCTGACCCCCAGGGCCTGGCTGTCAATCATGGCCTCCCCATCTCTGCTCCCTTTCACACCAGGCAGCTGGACCCATGGCTGTCAACCAGGTAACAACCTCCAGACAATAGAGGCCTGAAAGCCTGGTCTAGACACTCTTTTAGCCACTTATTTGCTGCTCTTGGCAGCTGTTGAAGCATAAATAAGCAGTTTGTAATCAGAAAGCTGACATCATCGCCGCTCGGCTGAGAGGGGAGATTGTTCCTGAGGTCTGAACAGCTTTTTTTTTTTTTTTTTTTTTTTGTGAGTGTGACAACAGATTCTGGGGTGGAGAATGCAGATTTGTGCCATGCTAAGCTGGTCTTTCTTTGATTTACAGAAGACAATTGGATCAGGTCCCCAGCTCCAGGACACACCAGAATTTTTTTTTTAACATGTTCAGTTCCTGATGACCAGTAAAATTGGATAATAAATTGGGTGGCCATGGGCCATGGGCCGGTCCTGAGAAAGAAGGAAGCAGAGTGCACGGAAGTTTGGGCTTGGGACCTTCTCTGGGCCACCGGACATACATCTCATCCTCCCCTTGAACATGGGCCGGGGGCATAGTTTGAGGGGGACGCACAGAATGGAGGGTTGGTGTTGGAAGTGTGTGTCTGTACGTTTCATTTCTCAGGAGGCCGCAGAGAGACGGAGGTGTTTATTGCCACTTCCCAAGTGTGGTTCCTTTTTTTTTTTTTTTTTTTTCCAAGATCAAGTTTGCCATTCAAAGTGACTGGCAGTTATCCTGGTGAAAGAGAACAGACATGAGCCATTCTCCTGAACTGTGGACTCTCCAGCATCTCTACAGCTGAGAAAACTGCCCTCTCTCTGAGGGTCTCTCCCCCAAAACTGAGGTCGTTATCAGAAGGAGCCTAGCTAGCAAGATGGCAGACTGTTATTGATGTATAATAATTGATTTCTTAGAATTCTTTTGAGGATGTTCCCCAAAGGAGGGAGAGCTTCTCTAGTTTCTTTTAGCAGTGAGGTCTTGGTGGCTCTCGGGTCTGCTAGAAATCTGCTCAGGGTCTGTTGGTAGACGCCCGGCCCAGATGAATTCCAAGGTGCCAGGGAGCCTGTCACCTGAAAGCCGTTCGGGTGATGCTGCCCATCTCCAGTTTCACTGACCGAAAAAAGACAGTTTCACAAAAATATTGACTTTCTATCTCCCGGAGGGTCCCTGGTATTAGTTTGCTATAAGTAGCTCATGATTTAGAATACAAAGGCATTTCCCGAATGCATGTTGAACAAAATGACATAGCAGATAATTGAAATTTATTTGCAATTTTCAAACTACAATAAACACAATTCTCCTTTTCTTTCATTAATAATCGCACGGCTAATGCATAGCAATTCCTTCTGCAGCTTTTACAAGCAAACTTGAGCTGCTGTGTTGTAATAGCTGGAAAAGTTAATGTAGCTTGAACAAGGTTCCTAATTGTCCCTGTCTCTGTCATATTTGTCTACTTGAATGGTCCTAAATACCACAGCGATTAATTACTCCAGAGCAGGTATTACAAGATGTTATCATCTTTCCCCGACTGTCTGGGTGAATGGAGAGAAGCGGGAGACTGTGCCAGTGTTTCATCTCTGCTCTTCCTGTAAGGCACTTTAACCAGAAGATTTAACGTGTCAAAGTTAACTGCGTTCTCTAGCAGATATTCACATTCTAATTAAAGATTAAGAACGCAGTACATTACACTGTGATTTGTCATACATGGCTTGTTAAATAGGAAACCTACCGGGATTCCCTAACATTTTATAAACATTATTCAGGGCTTTTAATGTGGGCAAAGAAAAAAATGATTTGACTATACTGCAGTCTGGAAAG
>SJYX01019452.1:342493-389626 GCA_006410675.1 Oreotragus oreotragus
CCAGCCCCCTGCCAGCCCCCCGTAAATCACAAAATCAGACGACAACTCGGGCAGTTGGGAAACTGCCTTGCTGCAGATATTTTGTTCAAACCCTGAACCAACTCTGGTTTGTCTTGGGTGGTGCAGGGGAGACCTTGGTTATTATGCCTAGGTAATTTTTTTTCTTTCTTTTCTTTTTTTTTTTTGACTTTTGCTTTTTGCTGTCTCCTAAGTAGAGGAAGAGTCTTTGTTTGAATATGAGTGCCAAAGGACGGCAGGAACATGAAACAGTGTTTTTCCGCAGCCTCTCATCGCCTTGGCCCGAGCAGCACTGGTGGCCCAGGACTGGTTCATGTTCTCTGATTGCCTGAGGAGTAAATTAATGAGGTTACTGAGACACTGCACATTTGCATATCCACAGATGCTTATTAGGTATGAATGCCAGGTGCACTGAATTTGGGGGATGCAGGATTTGTTAAGCATTAACCATCTTTCCGCTCCTCGGAAAAGAGGTGTTTTGTCACTAAAAATAAGATGCAGGCAAAACTCCTGCTAAATAACTCTCTGAATAATGACGATCAAATAGAAACCCAAGGAAAAGGAAGGTCTTTCCTGAAAGCAGCAAAGAACCCACCGGGCTTGCCCTCTCTGCGGGGAGACCTGGATGTGGTGGTCCCAGAGCATAAAGGAAGTTGGATGCGATGCTCTGCTTGGAATATGGGCTTCGATGATGCTGGTGGCAGGCAGAGCAGACCATGATGCTGTCATCCCGAATGCAAAATTATCAATTGAAGGGGACCTTGCATCTGTAAATATTATTGACTGGTTGCCAATCCAAGCTGGAGCAGGGGAGACCTTTGCTAAGAAAACGATGCTCAAGCCTGAATCACAGAGTCAGTCCTGCCCGTGACTCTGAGGGGTGTGGGCGCGTGTTTCCACCCTCGGGTGATCTCTGCTGTGTGCAAGGACACTGTATATCTTGTTACTGGGAGAAGGTTCATGGTGCCTTAGAGGTGGCTTGGAGACTCCGTCCTCAGAGCTTCAAGGGCCAGGTTTCGTATTCCTCCCATTCTTAGGAACACTTGGCAAGACAACAGGGGAGGGGGAAAGCCTGCCTGGCCTTTTTGCCCTCATTTTACACAGGTAGGTTTTCTTACTTTCAATTTCTTGTTTCTCTCTCTCTTTTTTCCTCTTTAAGGACAATGATTGGCAGCACTCAACCTCAAGGAACTGATCTATCAAAATCAAGCTGGGATAAGTATTTCCTTGAGAAATAATATATATTTACCAACAGACTCTGTTCTGCCCCCTTGTTACCCTGTACCTGGCACACCACTCCCCCCCACCATCAGACCAGTGATAACCCTGTATTAAGAATATAGTCACTGTGTCTGTATGCAAATAAATATATATTTTTTCAAAGACTCCATGATACATATTCTCTGTTTTACCATCTCTTTTCTTGATTGTAAAAATATTTCCAAGATCTAAAGAGCGTTTTGAAAGATCCTCCCCACCATTTCAAAAAATAGCTCTCTAAATATGAATGACTTAAGCATCTTCCCAGAGAAAAGTCAGAGCCTTTATTTCAGTCTTGCATCAGACTTAAGCTTTTCATTTATTCTGTTGAGATTCAGAGGTAGAGTAATTGTCAGAACACTACCCCCCACCCCGCCTCCAATGATCTGCACATGTTTTAAAATTTATTTTCTCACACAAATTTCTGAAGCATTCATAAACATACAGAGAAATCACAATTATTTCAGTGTGGCAGAGTTATAACCAGGCCCCTATATATTTTCATAAACTGGAGTATTACAGATTTACTACTATTTGTTAATAACATTATATAAGACATTAAAAAAAAAAAAAAAACCCTGCATTTCACCCCAAAAGGGCCTGCCTGCAAACATACACTGCAGTACAATCACTGGAGTCCAGGGTTTTTGTCACACAGGCAGAGCACAGATTTTTTTGATTATGTAGATTTCTTTTCCTGCCGTAGTTTCATATGCAAAGCATGCAGAGCCCCATCCGTGCTATCTCCTAAAGCAGTCATTCTGAAACCCAATCTGGGGACAGTGCAGACTAAATAAAATTTCATTTTGATTTGGCCTCCTGCTGCGAATGGGACTGCTTTGTCTCAGCCGACAGAACGAGCGAGCCAGAAAGGTATGTCCTGTTTTGCATGGCTGATGGTGTGTCTTGCGGCTCCCAGGCAGGCCCTCCTGCAGCCCGCTCCTGCTCAGGCGGGCTCCCAGCGCCTAGACTCTGCTTGTCTTTCTCTTCCCCCTTCCATTGCTTCCGGGACTGCCTGCCTTTACCTGCAAGGCAGAGCCGGGACAAACCACACCGATGGTTTACTTTGGCAGATGCTTAATAGCTTGTGTGGCTGTGTTGGTTTTTCCCCTCCCTGTCTTTGTTGACCTGCATTTCACCCCAAAAGGGCCTGCCTGCAAACATACACTGCAGTACAATCACTGGAGTCCAGGGTTTTTGTCACACAGGCAGAGCACAGATTTTTTTGATTATGTAGATTTCTTTTCCTGCCGTAGTTTCATATGCAAAGCATGCAGAGCCCCATCCGTGCTATCTCCTAAAGCAGTCATTCTGAAACCCAATCTGGGGACAGTGCAGACTAAATAAAATTTCATTTTGATTTGGCCTCCTGCTGCGAATGGGACTGCTTTGTCTCAGCCGACAGAACGAGCGAGCCAGAAAGGTATGTCCTGTTTTGCATGGCTGATGGTGTGTCTTGCGGCTCCCAGGCAGGCCCTCCTGCAGCCCGCTCCTGCTCAGGCGGGCTCCCAGCGCCTAGACTCTGCTTGTCTTTCTCTTCCCCCTTCCATTGCTTCCGGGACTGCCTGCCTTTACCTGCAAGGCAGAGCCGGGACAAACCACACCGATGGTTTACTTTGGCAGATGCTTAATAGCTTGTGTGGCTGTGTTGGTTTTTCCCCTCCCTGTCTTTGTTGCTGGTTTTCTTCTTCCTCTTCTTATTTGGGTTTTGTTCTGTTCTGCTTCCCTGCCCCACATTGGCTGTCCCTGCTTCTCAAGGTGTTGAATGCCAAAATCTGAACTTAAAGAAAAATTGTGTATTGCGGCTAGGATGCTCCTGAGATTTTCCTGGGAGATTTTTGTCATGCTGAATTTTAGTGTAAATTGGAAGCTGCGGTGGACAGCTTTGAGAGACTTTCGTTTGCACAGCCCTTTCGAGCCTCCTTGGCAGAAAAGCAATCGCCCATTTTAAAGAAAGGGGGAAAACAGAAAATAACAACCCTTCTGATAGGACTGAACTGTTTTGCCATCTTGGTATGTTTTTCGTAAAATGTATTGTGGTGTCTGCCTGAAGAGCTGCAAAAAGTGATTCTCTTTTAAATGGTGACCTTCATCACAAGAGGCTGGATGGTGTCATAGACTGTCGTTCCCCCTTTTGGAGAATGGATAGTGATCAGGGAAGGACCTGCTCTGATGTTCTCAGAAGAGGCTACAGATAACCATGGCAATGTGCCAGGGAGGCTGTCGGGGAAGTCAGTTTTTAAGCCCAAATTTCTCCTTGGATTTGTCATTGCCCTTGATCAATTCTTATGGCTCCATAAGGGAAAGAAGCTCTTCCCTGGTTAATATGCTGAGATACTATTAATATAAACTAGATAATAGCAAATTGGCAAAGGTGGGTATTAAAGTAAATAAAAAATAAATTAAGAGAAGAGCAGGGAGGGGCTGCTCCCTGACTCTGGGTTTGACATAAGTAATTCCAAAGAGGAGACAGAGGAGTAGAAAAAATGCTAATTAGTTTCATAGGAATCTCATCCACCCCCACCACCGGAAGTAGAAACACAATGTCACAGAACTTCCTAAAGGGTCGGAAATTAACTTTGTAGCTCCATACTGTTGCACTGTTGCAGTCACCCCAGTGTGCTGTGGTGAGTGCACCTCTAGGGGCCATTCTTGGTGCCATGTCTCAAATTCAGTGGCTGAGGTCTTTGCTATTCCAATGAATTGTCCTTTTGTAACTAAATCTCCAAGTTCACTATGTTGCTTCATTTGGCCAAGAGCCATCAAAACCATTCCTAGTGTGTTGAGAGACCACTGCTTGTCATGTACAATAGGTTAAAGAACAAAGTAAAGGCTAAAGGAGACACTGAAGAAACTGTACCCTGAAACCAGCACAACACGTCTGATAAAGATGGCACCATCGCTGTAAGGAAAAGGAAGATGGTGGAGTCAGATGGGACTGGCAGTGTTTGGTTGGACAGGGGCATAGTTTCTCCACCACCCAACAGCGTATCTTTTTGCTCTAGCCTCAGTGGCAGAGTCAACTCAGTTATTTTACAGCTGCTAGTTGATTATACTAAAAAGCCTAAATTTGTGTTTTGTCTAATCTGTAAATGTTTTCACAGGACCATTTATTGGCATTATAGGGACTTTTTTGCTGACTAAGTGAACACATCAGAAAGTAAAATCCGGAGGGCGGTGCCGGGACATAAAGCGCAATGCTGTTAAAAAGAGCCACAGAGTTTATCTTGAAGGGAAAAACAACAAATATATCTAGCAGAGAAGATTCTATAGTATGATTTGATATATCATACACATGTAATTATCACCAAAGTTTTAACATTAAAGCATGGGATATTTTTATTAGTTCATGTCTTCATCTCAAAGTCTGTCTGCAGGAATCAGATTATTATAGGAAGACTTAACCTCTTTTGTGGTTTAGGGAAATGACCTCAAAGAAGAATGGAGGCTTCCTTAGCATTAACCGCTTCATTCCAGTCTTCTGGCATGTGCCATGCCTGTTGGCCTTCAAGTTTCAATTCATGTGCTCCTTAAACATGACAGTTCCGTGTGTCCGCAAGCCTTGGCTGTAACTGGTAGAAGTATCGGAGGTACAGTGACTGTAATGCTGGCTCTTGGCATGTGAACTCAGTTTGTTGTTGTTCTTTTATTTTTTTTTTTTTGTTTAAAATAATTTGTTTAAACAATACTTTATTTGTTACAGTCTACTGCAGATGGTGACTGCAGCCATGAAATTAAAAGACTGTTGTTGTTCTTGTTCAATCACTAAGTCGTATCCAACTCTTTGTGACTCCATAGACTGCAGCACACCAGATTCCTCTGTCCCTCACTCTCTCTTTCCAAGTTTGCTCAAATTCATCTCCATTGAGTTGGTGATGTTATCTAACCCTCTCAATCTCTGCCACCCTCTTCTCCTCCTGCCTCCAATCTTTCCCAGCATCAGGGTCTTTTCCAATGAGTCAGCTCTTAGCATCAGGTGGCCAAAGTATTGGAGCTTCAGCTGGGGCAATATTCAGCTCTGAATATTCAGTATTCATCCCTGAATATTCAGGGTTGATTTCCTTTAGGATTGACTGGCTTGACCTCCTTGCAGCCCAAATGACTCTCAAGAGTCTTCTCCAGTATTTTATTTGCCAGTGTTTGTGATGGGCATAGTCTGATGTTCCATAATTCATTATCTAGATTTCTTTACAAGTAAGAGAAAGATAGAAGGAACATTGACTGGAGTTAAGGCAAATTGTGGCCAAAGACACAATTTTTTCTTTTGACCCCTCCTAATGGCAACCCACTCCAGTGTTCTTGCCTAGAGAATCCCAGGGACGGGAGCCTGGTAGGCTGCCATCTATGAGGTCACACAGAGTCAGACACGACTGAAGTGACTTAGCAGCAGCGGCAGCAACTCTTGGGAAACAGTAGATACACAAGAAATCCTCCTTCAGAGAGTGAATGAGTGACCCTGGTTGAGGGCAGGAGGAGAGGAACAGGAGAGCTCTCCATCCTTGGAGCCCATCTCTTGTACATCCAGAGATCATCACACATGAGGAAGGAAGAAGACTAGAAAGCCATGGATTCTCCACCCGGGGCCCACAGTCTTCTTAGGCATGTGAATCCATTGAAAATACATGCACATCTTTAAAAAAAATTAAACTGCATGACACGCTCAAAAAGATTTAACTAGAAACCTCTGAATGTTAGGGCTCTAGGATTTTAAGAATATCCAGCCAGAAAACAGTCACAAGTGGCAGGCAACGGGAAATCTTAACATTCTCTAAAGAGCTTGGTAAGAGAAGTCCAATTTACTTACTCTCTGCAACTATTTCCCGGCTACAAAGAAAGCATGCAACATACAGAGGCTAAAAAAGAGCAATACTAAAAAAAAAATTATAAGGAAGTTTTGTTTTACATTTCAGCAGGTATGCTAATAGACAATAGAAAACCAAAACAATAAAGAGAATGCAAGTTAGAATCCAGACTCTGGTCTCTGGGGAGGTACCATTGAAAAAATACCTTTGGCATTATTTTTCAGAGAATCACACTGGACTTGGAAATAAAGTGCTTATGTTGTTTTAATAAAAATAGCTATATTTAATAGAAAGGCCATTCACTTTACCGATCTTAATATGCAAAACACTCTCTGCTCTTTTGACATATGTGATAATAATAAAGAACATTTCTGATCTAGAAACTACAAGAAGAATTGTGAACAAATAGGTTTTCTGTGATAAGTTAGGTAACCTTGGAAAATCCCCACAAAGCAGCAGATCAGAGAGGCGATTCCAGCAAGGTTAGTCCTTGGACAATGTGACATCCAACTGTACTGTTGAAGAGAAGACTTCTACTTGACCTATGACATCAAAGGTTGTATTGTCAGAGAAAGTCTATAAACTGTGGCTTTCATGCACATGGAAATAATCCTAGACTTCAATATTTTCATCTCACGAAGCTTCAGTAGATTTTAGCATCAGATTAAAGAACTTGAATGTTAAAACATAGAGCAATAGATGTTCTCCATAAAATGGTCATCCTCAGAAGAAATGACATAATGTTTCTTAGAAAGCTCACATTGCAATGATCCTCAGGGGAGTCCTGAGGTTCGGCTTCCGTGGCTGCTCATGATTACTCAATGGGCAGGAGCTGCTGTCACAGTAAAGACTGGGAAGTAACCACTGGCCACTGAGCTGGACTGAGTACAAGGCAGGGGCATGGGGTTCTCCGGATGGAGAAGTAAACCGAGGTCATACCCACAGGAGGAGTCCTATGCACTTCCCTTGTCATTCCACTCAAGACAAAATAAAACATCATGAGTTCCTCAGCTCCAGACTGCTTGCAGGAAAGCAAGTAGCCATGTAAAGACCACAGAGACAATGATCTCATTCAGGAGAGGACCAGAAGCCAATATGATTCCTGCTCTCTTCCCAAGGCCACCAGGAACTGTACCCACCTTTCCCCACACACTAGAATGTCATCTTAGGGGAAGAAGCAGAGAAGGGGGCAAACACCTAAGAGACTGGGTATTTTATTTAAATGGAAGAATGAATACCAACTGAGAAANACCAGGAACTGTACCCACCTTTCCCCACACACTAGAATGTCATCTTAGGGGAAGAAGCAGAGAAGGGGGCAAACACCTAAGAGACTGGGTATTTTATTTAAATGGAAGAATGAATACCAACTGAGAAAGACAACGTAGATGATCAGACCTGACCTGACAGCCCCAAACTTAATCAGACTTGTAATTAATTTCTTTCCTGTACCCTCATTCACTACTGTTTGAGGGCTCAGGAAGAAGTTGAGATGAGCTGCAACCAAAGTAAACTAAATTAAATTTCCGCTTCATATACAAGTCAAATTGTCACAGAAATTTTGCAACAGCTAGGCTCAAAAGATTCTAGGTTTTCACATAAAACTTCCCATCGATGACCTAAGGAAATGCTAGAAAGTCTATATGCCAGTCTCAAAATAGAAGGGGAAATAATATTGAGCAAGTATTGGTTGCAATATGTCAGATTAATCTTCTTCCATACCTGCTATTGGAAGGACTGATGCTGAAGCTGAAGCTCCAATACTCTGGCCACCTGCTGGGAAGAGCCAACTCACTGGGAAAGACCCTGATTCTGGGAAAGATTGAAGGCAAAAGAAAAAGGGAGCAACAGAGGATGAGATGGTTGGATGGCATCAGTAACTCAATGGACATGGATTTGAGCAAACTCCTGGAAATAGTGAAGGGCAGGAGAGCCTGCTGTGCTGCAGTCCATGGGATTACAAAGAGTTGGACGTGATTTCGTGACTGAATAACAACAAATAGTTACCATGCTTTAACTCCAGAGGGCTAGACCTTACCTCTGCATGGATTTCTCAGAGCAATTTCTCCATCTGTGGGAGGAATCCTTGATGTGGAAGGGTGAGCCCTAAACTCATCTGCAAATTTCCTTAGTCTTGACCTAGCCACATTATTCCTCCCAAGAATTTAATGTTTGAAACAGAAATGCCCACTTTTCAGGAGATGTTGGAACTTGATGACATCACTGTGGACATGGCAAAAGACAAATGATTTTATACCTCCTCCCAAAGATCTAGGTGCTGTCATCTTTCTGCTCCTTCTGCAGACTGGATTCATCAACTCCTTATGTCTGATGCTGTGAAATGCCACAGTATTATCTCCATCAGTCCCCCTGTTCTGTCTAAGTTTTCTATAATTTATTTCTCTTGTTTCCAACTTAAAGCAATCTCATGTGGTGCCAACAAATATGTGAACAGGAAATTCTTAGAAATCAGTGAAACGTCCTAGGCATTCAACCATGCGGCCTCATGGAGAAAGTATAGTAGCCGAGAACACAGTCTTAGACTCAGATCCACGTAGTGAAACTGAAGTGTGTTGTTGAATCTGATAACACTCACAAATGTTGAAAATGCTCATGATGTCAACCAGAAGTTTTCTAGAAAGGTACATAAATGTCTTCAGGAATGCCAATACTTCACATCAGGAAGATGCCATCTTTGAGGATTAAATGTTCCAGGGTACAGCACGTAGAATAACTTTCCAAAAGTTGCACCATCTTCCTTCTGTTCCATTGGCTTGTTTATTCATGTAAAACATGCACCAGGCATCGTGAATGTAAGCAGAAAACTATCTTAAAATTCAAGAGGAAAGTCAAAAGAATGGAGAAGTATCATAGCATTCAAGGACAGAGGCAGAACCAAGCTGCTACTATAGGGATGGAGATACAATAGGGATCTAATTATTTCTCTAAACAGAGACCAGGGGGCTGGAGTTTTTCAAACAGTGCAGGAAAATAAATGGAAATCTCAGTTTTTCAAAACATGCATTATTTTGAAGGTTTGTTACTAAAACACCATCTTTGACTTCACCAGTAAATCAAACTAATGAAGTGGCTTAGATATAAAAAAGAGCAGCTGTGTTATGAATAAGACATAAATTAAAGCTTGGTTTTCACCTGTAGAATTTCTCCCTTACAATATTTTATATAAGCTTTCAGTTACTCAGATTATTATATTAATATCCATGGTTTTATTAAATTAATGACTATTGATGGATAATTCCCTGGTGGCTCAGATGGTAAAGAATCTGGCTGCAATGCGGGAGACCTCAGTTCGATCCTTGGGTCAGGAAGATCCCCTGAAGAAGGAAATTGCTACCCACTGCAGTACTCTTGCCTGGAGAGTTCCCTGAATAGAAGAGTCTGGTGAGCTATCGTCCGTGGAGTCGTAAAGAATCTGACACAACTGAGTGACCAAGAATGTGTTATCAATTGATGTTTTTGTCACCCAAGAAAACACTCTTTCAGTTCATAATATGCAAGGATACTAGTATAAAAGAACTGCTATAGAAATAGATAACCTTTGGGAAAAGTCTTCACCCGATCATTTTAGTGGTGTTCTGTGTCTGTGTAAAGGGCAAAAGAAGGTGAATTTAGCTATACCATTATCACCCACCCACATTAGGAATGCATTTATTCCCCTCTAGTCCATTACAGACTGCTGTGCTTTTCACTTATAGACTGTTTTATTTTCTTTGCTTATTAAAAAAAATACTTGAATCTTTTACCATTAAAGAATGCTTTTAAGGAGAACAGTGTATATGGAAACTGACATGCTTCTCAAAAGAGAAGTGACTATCTGTGGTCTAGCTAAATGGTAACCAAGAGTGTTTTTATTTTTTTTACCAGCAATATATGAGTATTTGAAAAGAGAAACATTAATGAGGGTGAAGGGTTCCGTGGAACAAGGGGATAGAGTTTGGAGTAATGGGATGAAATTAAGAAAAGGGAAAATTAGGTTGATTACCAATTACCAATTGAAAATCTTGTTAATGTTGAGGTCTATTAGACTGTAGGGTAATCTTCCANGAGTATTTGAAGAGAGAAACATTAATGAGGGTGAAGGGTTCCGTGGAACAAGGGGATAGAGTTTGGAGTAATGGGATGAAATTAAGAAAAGGGAAAATTAGGTTGATTACCAATTACCAATTGAAAATCTTGTTAATGTTGAGGTCTATTAGACTGTAGGGTAATCTTCCAAGGAAAGTGGTGGGACTCCCATTGCTTCAGTGTTTAAAATTAGAGTGGACAGAACACTCTCAAGAACATCCCGTGGTGAATGATCCACCCTGTTGTGTGGAATGAGCCAGCTCACCTTGGTTGCCTTTATAGGCTCAAGTTTCCACATGACATAGGGAGAGACAGGGAAATCATTTTTAAATATTTCATCTGCTTTTCATCTAGAACAGTCTTTCTGACCCTTTGATAGAAACCCCCCAAAAGGCAGTTTTGTTTTTGTTTTTGTTTTTGTTTTGGCCACAAAGATCTTCCCAAGGTGTCCTTTCTACCTAGGAAGCTGACATCTTTCTGAGATCCAGAAAACCAGCATCTTATGTCTCATGGTACTTTACTTTTC
Source organism: Oreotragus oreotragus (assembly GCA_006410675.1). Lineage (NCBI taxonomy): Eukaryota > Metazoa > Chordata > Mammalia > Artiodactyla > Bovidae > Oreotragus > Oreotragus oreotragus. The sequence continues at coordinate 353,186 of SJYX01019452.1, forward strand.
AGGAAAGTAAAAATTAGGGTGACCAGGTAAACAATACCTGTCTCTTATACACATCTAGATGTGTATAAGAGACAGGAGGGGGATAGCGTGTGTGCTGAACTCCTTGCAGATTAAGAAGTAAAAAAAAAAAAAAGGAAATAAAATCCACTATATTACCTCATTGGCTTTTTAAAAATTATGATTATTTGGCAACTATAAAATGCTTTTTTAAAAAATCTGAATGGCTATCACAAAAATGTTCCCTCATTTTTGAAAGATAAAGAGATGGATTGAATGAGAGGGAAAGCTAGAGACGGAGAAAGAGCAGAGCTGATTAGCAACCAGTGAGCATTGCACTGTGTTCCAGTGTTATATAAAATCAGGTAGCACCAATCACATGAAAAAAAAAAGGATATTCCCTGGGAGTCCATCATGGTACAAAGTCCATTTCAGAGAAAAAAACAGTCTTTATCTTAATGAGAATATTTTTGGAAAGTAATATGTTAGAAAAGATAGTTACAGCTTCTAATTTTAATGAAGTAGTACTTTATACTTTTTGGAGATTCTGTCAATCATTATAAAAAAAAAAGAAAGAATGCTATACCCACATGGCATCCGTTTTTTTGCACAATATCTCTTTATTCTGGTTTAAATAAGCATGCCCAGGCTCATAAATCCCCAAAAGAAAACAGGCATGAGATCATAAGCATGTCTGTATAAATTGCTGAGCTGAGTGGACAGTGGGAGTCAGAGTGTCCATCAGAACAATGACAATCAGACATCCAAATCCTAATATCCCCTCATTACTGAAGGTGGACCAGAGGAGGCTAAAGGTTGTAGGATGGTGAAGGCAGAGAGCGTGTGCCCTGAAAGTCTGCATTAGGCAAAACCAGTGTGTCACACCAAGCAGAAGGTTAACGGATCCCACGCTTCCTCTTTGGGAGGTTTTGTTTGTTTTCGGCCGCGCGGAGTCTTTGCTGCTGCACAGGCTTTGCTCCAGTTGTGTGGGTGGGGGCTGCTGTCCAGCGCTGGTGCTCCGGCTTCTCGCTGCAGTGGCTTCTTTTGTGCACCATGGGCCCTGGGCACCTGGGCTTCAGTACTGCTGGCTCATGGGCTCAGAAGTTGCAGCTCCTGGGCTGTGGAGCACAGACTCGATAGTTGCAGCACAGGGACTTCGTGGCTCCAGGGCGTGTGGGATCTTTTCAGCCCAGAGATGGAACCGGTGCTCCCTGTGTTGGCAGGTGGATTCTTTACCACTGAGCCACCAAGGAGTCCATCACTCTTCTTCCATCTTCACGCTTTAACTTTCTAGTGACCGATAGTTAAAAAGTCATCCTTGGTCTTCAGTAAAGAAAAGTGGGGATGGTAGAAGATACATATAATGCAGGATCGCAATTTGTCTTCCAAAAACAATGCCTGGAAAAACTGAGAGAGTTCAGAGAAAATGGTACCTTTCATATTACATGCCCTGTCTTATTTTCCCATTCCTTCCATCTGGTAAATTCCTTCCCTGTTTATGAGTTTAATGTTTTAACTGATTGCAAAATCACTGTAGTTGAAGATGTTCAATAGAAATCTCTCACTCCTACCAGTTGGTTTCATACATGAAATGAACATTTTCCAGAAATTTAAAAAAAAAAAAACAGATTTTTTTTTTGGTCTACTATGGGGAACAGCTTCTTTGGAAACTTGTGATTGTACAAGATGAAAAATATGTTTCTGAATTCAGACAGTTCCATGCAATTCATTGCTGTGATTGTTCTTGAAATCACATCCATGCAATGCTTATTTAACAGGAATGGCATTCGGAGAGAAGCTAGGTCCAGTGCTGTCAGCACAAGTGTTGGGTACTTGGCAGGTGTGTGCTGAGCCCTAGGCTGAGGCCAAGGTCAGAGAGCTAGGCTGATGACAGTGGCTCCCTCTGGAAAGTCGAGCTGGCAGTACCATCTTTACACCATAAGATAAAGAAAGGTGATACCAACTTAAGAGGGGAGGTACAGAAACACCACGTCCATTTCCTTTTCTCACTTTGTGGCCAAGCTGACAAGAGAGGTTGATAGGTGACAAACTAATTTTCTAGATAAGGAAACAAGTGAAGTGCTTTCATGAAAGCAGTTGTTTCCAATCTAGAGTCTAGTCAGGAAAGGATCAAGGGTGCTCGTGTTCTGTTGTTCACTTGCTAAGGCATGTCTGACTCTCTGCAGCCTCATGGACTGCAATTATTTAACAGGAATGGCATTCGGAGAGAAGCTAGGTCCAGTGCTGTCAGCACAAGTGTTGGGTACTTGGCAGGTGTGTGCTGAGCCCTAGGCTGAGGCCAAGGTCAGAGAGCTAGGCTGATGACAGTGGCTCCCTCTGGAAAGTCGAGCTGGCAGTACCATCTTTACACCATAAGATAAAGAAAGGTGATACCAACTTAAGAGGGGAGGTACAGAAACACCACGTCCATTTCCTTTTCTCACTTTGTGGCCAAGCTGACAAGAGAGGTTGATAGGTGACAAACTAATTTTCTAGATAAGGAAACAAGTGAAGTGCTTTCATGAAAGCAGTTGTTTCCAATCTAGAGTCTAGTCAGGAAAGGATCAAGGGTGCTCGTGTTCTGTTGTTCACTTGCTAAGGCATGTCTGACTCTCTGCAGCCTCATGGACTGCAGCACATCGGGCTTCCCTATCCTTCACCATTTCCCAGAGTTTGCTGAGACTCGTGCCCATTGAGTCAGTGATGCCATCCAACCATCTCATTCTCTCTTGCCCCCTTTTCCTCCTGTTCTCACTCTTTCCCAGCATCAGGGTCTTCTCCAGTGAGTTAGCTGTTCACATCAGGTGGCCAAAGTATTGGAGCTTTATCATCAGTCCTTTCAAGGAGTATTCAGGGTTGATTTTCTTCAGAACCAACTGGCTTGATCTCCTTCCAATCCAAGGGACTCTCAAGAGTCTTCTCCAGCATCACAGTTCAAAAGCATCAAGTCTTTGGTGCTCAGCCTTCTTTATGGTCCAACTCTCACATCCATACATGACTCCTGGAAAAACCATAGCTCTGACCATATGAAGCTTTGTCAACAAAGTGATGTCTCTGTTTTTATATATATTTGTCATAGTCTTTTTTCCAAGGAGCAAGCATCTTAGAAATCCCCAAATCACCAGCTGTTGTTGTTCAGTGATGCCCAGCTCTTTACAACTCTATGGACTGCAGCATTGCAGGCCTCCCTGTCTCTCACTATCTCCCAGAGTTTACCAGCTAGGGTACCTTAAAGTCAAAATATGGTGTTATTCATCAGACATAAATACCAAAATTGTTCCTTATAGAAAACTCTTACTGAGAAATGTACAAAGCCATTTACATTTACTGTCAAAAATCGAGTGTATATATTATTTAAATATCCATATACTCAGCTCTTATGTTCAGTTAGGAGATACTTTTTTTCTGTAGACTGCAACACTGCAATTTATTTTTAAAACGATACTACTTGACGTGTAAATAAAATTTCAGGACACTTTCAATCATATTATTTCATTTTATCTTTTAAGAAATGTTCAATTTTTATTGTCAATAGCAATTTAGTTATAGCTTTATTTTATTTAACCAACTGGTAGAAGAAATGTAGATTTGAAGTTAGGCATCAACAAAATTCATATCCAATAACAAATGTAGTCGTAATAATAGACTCTAGCAAATTACCCAATTATAATCACGTAACACATTTTCCAGGCAGCTTCCCTGGCGGCTCAACAGTTAAGAACCTACTTGCCAATGCAGGAGACGTGGATCTGATCCCTGAGTCAGGAAGATCCCCTGGAGAAGGAAATGGCAACCCTCTCCAGTGTTCTTGCCTGGAGCATTCCACAGAGAGAGGAGCCTGGCGGGCTGCAGTCCATAGGGTCACAAAAGAATCAGACACAACTGAGCAACTAAACAAAAACAATCAGCTGGTCATTTGTGGGACCAGGTCAAATGAACCTGTGGGGGCCCTTGTTAAAAACAGTGAAGAGAGACTTGCCTGGTGGTCCAGTAGTTAAGACTTCACCTTCCAACATAGGGATGTGGGTTCGACCCCTGATCCAGAAGCTAAGGTTCCACGTGCCTCACAGTCAAAATGCAAAACATAAAACAGAAGTAACATTGCTGTTGGGGGTCAATTGCTCAGTCATGTCTGACTCTTTGCGACCCCATGGACGGCAGCATGCCCAGGCTTCCCTGTCTATCACCAACTCTCGGAGCTTACTCGAACTCATGTCCATCGAGTCGGTGATGCTATCAAACCATCTCATCCTCTGTTGTCCCCTTCTTCTCCTGCCTTCAATCTTTCCCAGCGTCAGAGTCTTTTCTAATAAGTCAGCTCTTCTCATCAGGTGGCCAAAGTATTGCAGCTTCAGTTTCAGCATCAGTCCTTCTAATGAATATTCAGGACTGGTTTCCTTTAGGATTGATTAGTTTGATCTCCTTGTCCAAGGGACTCCCAAGAGTCTGCCCAAAACCACAGTTCAAAAGCATCAGTTCTTCGGCACTCAGCCTTCTTTCTGGTCCAACTCTTACATCCATATCTGAGTACTGGAAAAACCATAGCTTTGACTAGACAGATCTTTGTTGGCAAAGTAATGTCTCTGCTTTTTAAATGGTCCACATTTAAAAAAAAATAAGAACTGGCTTAAAATTTTGAGAGGATGATGGCAGAATGTTAAACCCTACACACATAAAGGGGGCCTCTGTCACCACTGACTTCCGTGTGTCATTTGATTCTGCTTCCAAAGGCCCAGATTTCAGTTCAAGGTAAAAGGAAACTAGATAACAATTAGTTGTTGCTCAGTTGCTCCGTGTATCCAACTCTTTGCAACCCCATGGACTGAAGCACACTAAGCTTCCCTGTCCTTCACCATCTCCTGGAGCTCCCTCAAACTCATGTTCATTGAATTGATAATGTAACAATTAGGGCCGTTTACAAATAGAGCAGCCAGCTCTTTTACACAGCCTTTACCCTTCCATGGAAAGTTCACACAGAACCTGGAAGATGATCTGTCAGAGATGTTGAAGGAGAGATTAATTCCCATTTTAGGACAGAGCCAGACATGGCTTTAGAGGTCCCGTTTCATGCTACAATTCTGTGAGTCTGCCAATTTTCATTATCTTCAAATTTTTTAAAGGAATCACTTTACATGATCCATTAATACGACCTAGGAGGCACACCAACATTCTCGACATTGTCACTTTAAAGGGATCATCTCCCTGCCATAAAATCTTGGCATTGCCATTGTTTGACATAAATAAAGGTGGCCAAAGATACATGGGCTTCATGAGCATTTATATGACTCCACTCCGCATGGAAGAAGCTTGTTAACAAACATGCAAGATAGTCAAGGGGGGTTGGGTATTTCACTACTTGAAAATCCACGTGTCTGTCAGCGCTATGCAAAGCTTACAGTCCCCTAACCCACAACTATCACAACCAACCCTTTGTGGTCACTGTAAGTCTTCATGTAATTGCAGCATCATTATACAGAGAGGCTAAGGTAAGAAGCTACTGAGGATGAATTTGAAATGTTGAAGCCATAATATTGAAATGCACATTAAGAAGATGCTACAGAGATAAAAAGCAGCCAAGAATCCCACGCCTCCCTGAGTTGATCAACAAAGAAAGTGGTCCACAGGTAGAGTCAGAGAAGAAATACTATTGGGATTCTCAACTCGCACTGCATCCAAGGACCAAAACAAGGGAACCGTGGAACTACCTGGGTCTTATTGTTTTGCCTGAGTAACATAATCATTAATGATATTAATATAGTGTATTTTTATTGAGTCCCTTCAGGCTGTTCAACTTCTTTGAATCTACTTAGTGTTGGTTAAATGGCGTCTGGCTGGTAACCAGATGGACGGGCTCTTGTTGTCTTCCAGAGCTCACATTCAGGAGCATTCACCACGGCCATTATGCTAATAAAATCAGGATGGGGCTGGTTCTAGCATCCTGGATTTTTGTTGAGCACAGCAGCATGGTGCATCAAAGGCGAGTCGAGAGATGTGACGTAAATGGAAATCGCGGAATATCATAGTGCCACACAACAGGTGCACAAAATAGATGTTCAGAATGGTTTCTATTATTTGGCTTTTTTGGAATCAAATCAGAATCAAGAACAATAGTGGCCATTTCAGATAAATTACTTCAGCACATTCTTGCAGATTGAGCAGCTGTAAAGGAGGGGAGGAGGGAAGCTGGGGGTGCTTGCTGTTTGGAAGGTGGATGCAAATACATTTCTAGGGTGTATATAGTAGATGCAGGATATTACATTTGTTTTTGCCTTTCATGTGTGACGATAAAAGTAGTTTCCTTTCCAGGGTTGCATGTTGCATTAGTACCAGCATTTTAATAATTAAGTAACACAACTCTAGAGCCAATAGCGAAGATAAAAGTTTGCAGACAATCCATTATTTTTCTCAGACAGCCCGTTTGAAGAGCCCATGGAGATGCAGGTTAATGATTTAAGTTCTAAAACAGGTTGTTTCATAAAATCTTGGGTGCTTATGTAGTTTTGTTCTAGCGGATAGTGTCTTTTGTCAGGTGTGGTGTTATTAATGACAGGAGATGGGGTGAGGGGCCGGTGGTCCGCTCTGTACATCATTATCCACTTCAGCCCACTCTCTGGCTATTTCTGCTGTATTACAGTTACTATTTGTAATTTTTAATGTTGGGAAGGGAGAGGTTTGTTGTCTTTCTAATCCTCTCTGTTAGCATATTCTATTTTATTAGACATGATTCAGAGGAAGAGGGAAAGAAGGCGGCAGACACTGGTTAAGAGGGATATATAATTGGGTGTAGTGGGATTAAACTGTTATTAGTGTACACCCTTAATGGATGCCCCATAAAGAAACCATGGCAAAGGCATTAATGAGCGATAAAGGAAGAGAAGGCAAGTTGAACAGTGTTTCCAATACTGAGATGCTACTTAACGAACAAATTGTTTAGTAACCACTCGAAAAGCGCACCAGACTCCTGATATATTGAAGCAGGAAAATTTTCCTCCAGAATTGTCTGTTGTTTTTAAATCTGTAACTTCCCATTGGCAGGATCTTTCTCACACCCCGATCCTAATATTTAGTTCTGCTCCAACATCGAGCCTTAAATATAAAAAAAAATAAAAAAATAAAAATCCTGAAAATTTTAAATCAAATGGAGAAATACATAAATGTATCTAAAATTATGGCTCTTCTTTGATTAAAAAAAAAAAAAAAAAAAGAGCAAAATATGTGAGCACTAATGCCCCCAGGTGATGGGAGTGGGAAATGGGGACATGATTTTTTAGATATAAATATTCAAATGTTGAAAAAGGTTAAAAGTGAAAATCGCAATGTACTTTTCTGTTAAACTTTTTTTTAAAAAAGTCAGGGCCGGCATCCTTTTGCTGTGGTCCTTGACGTTGCAGGTAAAAATCAAAGAGAAAGCACACGTGTAGATGGTTTCACAGATGATTTAGATAACGTACTGTAATCTAATGGGTGAATTACTCTTTGGGTTAAGTGTGTATCTGATAAATCACTTTCCACTTAAACTGTGTAAATGTAGACAGTAACTTTTTCTGCTTTATATTCTTTTCATTCTTTCCCTCTCTCACAATAAAGTAGGATTTTTTCCCCTCTCTTAAAATAAACATATTATAGATTTAACGACCACAGCCGAGAAGCCAGAATACACTATTAAGAGCATCATTTTTGTGTGATATTTTTCAAACCTCAGAGATTTTTGATAAAACTTTTATTTAAGAATTACTACTACACTTAGATTGCACACTCATAACCATGAATATTTGTAAATTGTATTCCCCACAAAAAATCATCACCCCACTTGTTGAGGACTTTTTTGGAGGCTTCTTTATTTTAAACTTTTATAAGAATTAATCCTTGAGGTCCTGTTCAATTATGAAGTTCTGAATAATATTCTTTTCCACGTGAATGTACTTTTTAAAACAATCTAAATTCCGTGGCTGCCTATGTTTTCTAGAAATCCTCTCTACCTCTCTTCTGTGGAAGACTGTCTAGCATTTGTGACTTGGAATGTGTTTGTAAAATATGAAGGAACCACGGATGGTGTCTAAGGAAAACTCAGCCACCTCCCGAAATGGAATGTTTATGTGAGCAATTTCACAAGATAAGGTTGGCAGTCAAGGTGGCCCACCTCAAAGATCTAGGACTTAACCTTACAAAGATGCACAGTTTCTTTCTTTCTTTTTTTTTTTCCCTTGATGTATCTTTTTGCTTTTATAAAAATGGGTTTCAATTCTCATACATAAGCGACTCAGGCAGAGAAATGAAAAGTTCTTTGCATGAAAAATAGGATCTTAGGTATATGAAAACTTGGTGTTGGAAGTAGTTTTCGCTTTTTTCCATTCGTTTTTATTGCTTTCCAAAGTGAAAACTCCATAGAGTCAGAAGCCAAAGGGCCTTTTGAAAAATGCCACTTTCAGATTTCAGCCAACAGCCTCAGCTGACTCGACAAGAGAGGTTCTAACAAGACAGTTGCTCGCTGCCGGCTACAGTTCCCGCTTTTGTCTCCTATGGAAACTAACACGGGGCAAATTGAAAGAGTGATTATTTTAAGGCTCCACTGTCTTTCCTGATCCAGTGTCTACAGTATTTTCATAGAAAATGGGAGCAGGAAAAGCAGGGGGAGATGTCAGACCTTGTCAGTTTCAGCTGTGGTTGTTGGCAGAGAGCTGAAAGTTCTAGCTTTTCAAACAAGCTGCAGAAATCTCTGCTCCTTTTGCTTTTAAAAGAAAAATGTTAGTTGAACACCAGCTTTACCTTTACCTGCCCCTTCTATGCTTTCCCTTTGCGTTGTGATTTTCAGGGAGAAAAAAAAAGGCACAATAGTTCATTTGGGCAGATCTGAGGGAAACTTGCACTGCCAAAACTTTGTTCCAATAAATAAGCCATGAATAATGGATGCTCTCAAACCATGGGACACTGTATCTGTGAATGTAAGTAACTGGTTTATCCAATCGGCGATTTATTCAGACCCTTTGGTTTGCTCTGTTTTTCCCTCCCCAGTGAACCTTTATTCACTTTGTAAATCTCACCTTTTATGGAGTAAGACAAAAAAGGCAGGAGGCACTATAAACAGTTGCTCAAAAAAGCGTATATTATTACAGATCAACTGAAGAATTAGTCTGTCTTTGCAATCTAAACCTATCCTGTCCTATTAGCTACTTCTGTCCTATAAAATGCTATTAATACTTATTAATTAGCTATTTCTTTAGTATGCTTTAATGATTTTAAAAATCATTACATTTAAATTTTACAAATTCAACGTATTTAACCAATTTTTGATCTCCCAATTCTCTTTTTTAAATCACATAGTTTAATAACATTCTATTTTAAGACCTCAGAATATAGGAATAAAGGAATGTTTTTTAGTGCTTCAGACTATCATGACAGGCAGGTTCTTATGACGACGCTGTGTGATTGCATCTATTATTATTGGTACTTACTGTGTACCAGGCACTTCACACGCATTGTCCCAATTAATTCTTCGAGAAACACTTGGAGGCAGCTGCTATTATCCTTATTTCACAGATGAGAAAGCTAAAGGCGAGCTTAAATAACTTTCCAACATGACACAGGAAGAGCTGGGAGGTGTGCAAACCCAGGCCTCTCTGACTCAGAACACATATTCTTAACAAATGGCGCTGCGTCACAGTTTGTGCCTCTGCTTGCTCACACGGGAGGGGAAGGTGGGGAGTGCTGTATGACGATGGTCCATGCATTGCTTGCTGGTGTAGACAGACAGAAGGTCCCAGACTGTTAGGCTGACATGCTGGAGGGCACACTGTGGCTACCCAGGATGAAGCTGTGGGATAATTAGGAAGAAGGAAAGCTGTTCACAGGCAGAGCTATACATAGAGGCTTGGATTGTCCTCCCAGGTGGAAGCTCCCAGTGAGCCCAGCCAGCTTCAGTGTCAGTAGGTACCTAGGCTCCTGCCATGAGCACGTAGAAGGAAGTGGTTCCAGTCCCCACCGCTTTTTCCCGAGAAGCTGCCTGAGCACAGAGACTCATCTCAAAGCTGAGATGATAGAGAAATGCAGGAGGCCTGTGACCTCAGAAATACATGCTCCCAGCCCCTGGCATCCAGGCATTTTGGACACAAAGGAGAGAGACGGTGTTTACATCAGCCAGAGGGCTGATCCAGACATTCCTTCTCTTTTCCAAGGACACCACTCACCTGCCTCCACGCACACACCTTGAAACAAACCATGTTTACCTATAATTTCAAAGTTAGGAGCGGACCCTGTGCTTAGGCTCCAGTGCAAAACTGACTTTCTTTGATGAGAAGGAGGAAAAGATATTCATTCTACAGATCAGAGTTACTGCCATAAGGATTCAAATGTCTGTGAGATTTAACAATTGATGTACATGCTGTATTTAGAGTGTAGACGAAGACTTCAGATTATTTCCCAGGTGTAAACCGATGGAGAGGCCCTCAGGTGTCACGAAGACCCTCGTGGTCCAGCGGTTTGGGAGCCAGCAAGATGCAGCTGCGCCCGGGCGGGAGGGGGCAGAGCTCGGGAGTCAGGCCTGCTCCCCGGAATCTGGCTGTTACGTGTACTGTTAATTGTGCACCAGCGCTTTTGTCTACATTAGTTCATTTATAAAGTTGGAAAGGAAGGGTCTCAAAAGTATGCTCTCTGCTTGTTATTGAAGCAAGAGGGCTTTTTCCAACTTAATTACTGAGGTAAACTGCCAACTTTCTTTTCTTCAGTAACAAGAATCTTCTTTTTAAGGACTGACTTCTCATGGATTCCTATTAGATAACAGCATTTTTGAAAGAATTTTTGTATATTTTTCAATAGAATCATTTTTGACTGCTAGAGGAAAACCCCAGAAGTACTTTGAGTTATCCTACAAATTAAAAATACGTAGCATTTTCAAAGGGCAAATATCCAAAATTTCTAATTTAAAAAATCCTAATTATTCTACAAATTTGTGCCAAATATATTTGGCATATATTTGGTGGTATATACTACACACACACACACATACATAAACACATACACATACATATATACAATATACATACACCAATGCATACACATATGCATATACATATATAATATGCATGCACATATACATACACATATACATATATATAATATACATGTGTGTACATGTGCATACACTTATGAATATATACACACATGCACATACAGCATATACATACACACCATGCACGCATATATATACAGACACATATACACATATATACATACATGATACATGCACATATATACAATATACATACATACATAGTTACCTATACCATACACATTTATACATACATATACACAATATACATGCACATACACATATACACAAACATACCTATGTACTTATATACACATTCATATACACAATCTGCATACTGTATACGTATATACACACCTACACATATACATACACATATATACCTACATATATATACATGCACAGACACCTATACATATATATACAGGCACATATTCATTTATATACATACATATACGCCATATACAGCCGCTAAGAGTTGGACACGACTGAGCGACTTCACTTTCACTTTTCATTTTCATGCATTGGAGAAGGAAATGGCAACCCACTCCAGTGTTCTTGCCTGGAGAATCCCGGGGACGGGGGAGCCTGGTGGGCTGCAGTCTATGGGGTCGCACACAGTCGGACACGACTGAAGCGACTTAGCAGCAGCAGCAGCAGCACATATTTACAATATGTGTGCAATTATACCTGCATGTTTGTGCCCAGTCACGTCTGAATCTTTGCCACCCTATGTACCATAGCCCTCCAGACTCCTCTGTTCTTGGGATTCTCCAGGCAAGAATACTGGAGTGAGGTGCCATGCCCTTCTCCAGGGGATCTTCCTGACCCAAGGATCAAACCTGCATCTGTCTCCTGCATTGGCAGGCAGGTTCTTTACCACTGGTGCCACCTAGGAAGCCCTACCTCTATTCTAATTCAAGCTTATTCCATCCCAGTGAGGTGATATAGTTAATATGACACTGAATTGCAAGTGAACCAGACCCTAAAACCCTTATTCTTTCCACTAAATCACATCACCATCTTTTCCTAATTTACTCTTATCAATAGACTTTCTTCTTATATCTACTTATTTTAAGGCTTATATTTTCTTACTTGAACTTATTCTTTATAGATTATGGATGCTTATTCTTTAATGATTATGTACCCATTTGTTTATTTTTTTTTTACTTTTTTTATGTAGAAAAAACTTGTAGCGTATTCTTTTTTACTATCATCTAAGAAATACTTAGACTGTGTATCAAAAGTATATTCTCATATTTTCTCCTGAAATGTTTTGTTTTTCATATTGAAAACACTTTCCCATCTGGAATGTATTTTTGTGAAAAGAGTGTGAGGTAGAGATCTAAGTTTATCTTTTCAGTCTCTTGTTCAGTTTTTTTATGTTTATTTTTGTGTGTGTATGTAGTATTAATATCTGGCCACTATGTACCATAGCCCTCCAGACTCCTCTGTTCTTGGGATTCTCCAGGCAAGAATACTGGAGTGAGGTGCCATGCCCTTCTCCAGGGGATCTTCCTGACCCAAGGATCAAACCTGCATCTGTCTCCTGCATTGGCAGGCAGGTTCTTTACCACTGGTGCCACCTAGGAAGCCCTACCTCTATTCTAATTCAAGCTTATTCCATCCCAGTGAGGTGATATAGTTAATATGACACTGAATTGCAAGTGAACCAGACCCTAAAACCCTTATTCTTTCCACTAAATCACATCACCGTCTTTTCCTAATTTACTCTTATCAATAGACTTTCTTCTTATATCTACTTATTTTAAGGCTTATATTTTCTTACTTGAACTTATTCTTTATAGATTATGGATGCTTATTCTTTAATGATTATGTACCCATTTGTTTATTTTTTTTTTACTTTTTTTATGTAGAAAAAACTTGTAGCGTATTCTTTTTTACTATCATCTAAGAAATACTTAGACTGTGTATCAAAAGTATATTCTCATATTTTCTCCTGAAATGTTTTGTTTTTCATATTGAAAACACTTTCCCATCTGGAATGTATTTTTGTGAAAAGAGTGTGAGGTAGAGATCTAAGTTTATCTTTTCAGTCTCTTGTTCAGTTTTTTTATGTTTATTTTTGTGTGTGTATGTAGTATTAATATCTGGCCTCATGGATGTTAGCTGCAGCATGAGACATCTAGTTCCCTGACTAGCGATCGAATCCAGGCCCCCTGCATTCGGTGTGCAGGGCCTTAGCCACCAGACCGCCAGGGAAGTCTCTCCTTCTGTTTTTTTCTTTACCTTCTATTGACAAACCCATTATGCCGTTCTATATTTGCAATCCCAACTCAATATAGGGGCACCTACATGTATACACACACATGTGTAGGTGGCTGTTCATGAGCTCCTGATTCTGTCCTGAGGGTCAATTTGTTTACCCTTCCACAAGCATCACAATGATTTAGCCACTATGGCTTTACCATAAGCCTGAGTACCTGTTTTCCTCCTTTCTATTAATGTTCTTTTATGAATGTATTTCTTTGGTCTACACAATTTTTAATTTCCTCTTGTACTTTTCTGCTGACTTGAGGGTTAATTTTTTTTTAATGTTTGTTTTAGAGATTTATTTTGTGTTAGCAAAACTCAGAGTATGCATTCTGAGTATATATCTAAACAAGGATATATTGTCATTACTGTTTTTATTGAAGTATAGTTGATTTACAATGCTGCATAAGTTTCACGTGTTCAGCAAAGTGATTCTGTTATATATACCTATGTATCTAATTTTTTTTCAGATTCTTTTCCCTTATAAGTAATTATAAAATATTGGGCGGAGTTCCCTGGAGTATACAGTAAGCCTTGTTGCTTGTCTATTTCATATACAGTAAAGTGTATGTGTCAATCCCAAACGCCTTATTCACCCTTCCCCTCTCCATCCCCTTTGGGAACCATTAGTTAGGTGTCTGTGTCTGAGGGTTTGCTTCTGCTTTGTATACAAGTTCACTGTGTCATTTTCTCAGATCCCACCTATAAACAGTACCACATTGTGTTTGTCTCTGTTGGATATACTTCATTTAGTAAGTTAATCTCTAGGTGCGTCCATGTTGCTGCAAGTGGCATTATTTCATTCTTTTCTATGGCTGAATGATATTCCCTTGTATACATGTTTAATTCCTTGAGTAACCCTTTTTCGATGATGCCTGTGAAGGGTAGACTCTGAATCTCTGTCTGAAAATGTTTGAATTTCAGTTCTAGTTTCAGTGGTTATTTATCTGTACTCAGCAGTCTCTGCTGACAGTTTGGTTTCATTCTTCCAGTCCACCTCAGATACCATCCCTCCTTCTGCCACCTGAGGAGTTTCCATGTCAACACCTAAAGAATCTTCATTAAATTACATCTCGCTTTCTGGTATTCATACACAGAGGACATTCGTGGTATCTAATCTACCACATTACTGGAACCAGAACTCTTAGGATCCCCTTATCAGATCTTAGCCAGGTGCCATGTTGCAAAGGTGCGCAGTGAAAACAACAGTGAGATTTTCAAAGACTAAAGCAGTCTTCTTAATCTTATCTTTGTATATTCTAAATGAATATAGAACATATATTTCTATACTCAATGGTACATTTCAGATATGTGTTTTTATTTCCATGTGGGTAATATTCCAGTTATGGAATAATATCTGAATAGTCAATAGCATCTGTTAGCTAGCCATAAAATTTGAAGTTTAGAAAGTAGAACACTTCAGGACATGAATCCCACCACCTTTGTTCTGGACCCTCTGTGCATATCTTCTTTGTAGCTCTCTGGGCCTTGGTGTTATCCTTGTTTCTTGTCCCTTATTCCAAGTGGACTATTTTATCTTCAGAAATAGCAACATGTTCCACCCCACTTTGTGTCTTTACAACCCAAAACAGTGATTGGTGCATAAGAAGGATATTATAAATGCTTGCCGAATAAAGGAACTATATAGAGGCAGGTAGAAGCAACAGGGATAAATCAACACAAATCAAGCAAGATTTAAAAAGCACTGCACTGGGACTGGAGAAGGCAATGGCACCCCACCCCAGTACTCTTGCCTGGAAAATCCCACGGACAGAGGAGTCTGGAAGGCTGCAGTCCATGGGGTCGCTGAGGGTCGGACACGGCTGAACAACTTCACTTTCACTTTTCACTTTCATGCATTGGAGAAGGAAATGGCAACCCACTGCAGTGTTCTTGCCTGGAGAATCCCAGGGACGGGGGAGCCTAGTGGGCTGCCGTCTATGGGGTCGTACAGAGTCGGACACAACTGAAGCGACTTAGCAGCAGCAGCACTGGGACTTCCCTGATGGTCCAGTGGCTAAGACTCCCTGCTCCCAATACAGGGGGCCTGGGTTTGATCCCTGGCCGGGGAACTAGATCCCACATGCTGGAACTAAGGGTTCACATGCCACAACGAAAGATCCCACATGCCACATCTAAGACTCAGCGCAGCCAAATACATAATTTTTTTAAAGTAGTGCATTTATATTTATATATAAACAGTTACTTCAGGTGGGGAGTTTGGCAGGCGGGTGGGGAGGCTAGTGAAATGAAGATATTTGTTTTGCTAAGAAAGAAAATGTAGAATTGTCTATGGGCAGAGAAATACATCTGGGGAGTGACCTGCAGTGGAAAAGCCAGTCTAATTCAAAGAGAAGGAGCAGAATCAGAAAAAAGAACGTGGGAAGAAGCACAGCTTTTCCCAGCTGTGGAGGATCACAAAACAGATTCCTACTTAGGAATTCTGATTCAATTCACCTAGAAATTCGAACTGAGACATACTATCAGCATGACAATTATGGAATGGTTTAAATATTACACACGCAATATCAGTACACATTATTTGAGAGCCACCTATAACATGAGTGCTCAATCACTCAGTAGTGTCCGACTCTTTGCGACCCCATCGACTGTAGCCCACCAGGCTCCTCTGTCCATGGGATTCCCCAGGCAAGGAAACTGGAGTGGGTTGTCATTCCCTTCTCCAGGGGATCTTCCCTACCCAGGGACTGAAGCCATATGTCTTGCATTTCCTGTATTGTCTGCTGCTAAGTCGCTTCAGTCGTGTCCGACTCTGTGTGACCCCATAGACGGCAGCCCACCAGGCTCAACTGTAGCCCACCAGGCTCCTCTGTCCATGGGATTCCCCAGGCAAGGAAACTGGAGTGGGTTGTCATTCCCTTCTCCAGGGGATCTTCCCTACCCAGGGACTGAAGCCATATGTCTTGCATTTCCTGTATTGTCTGCTGCTAAGTCGCTTCAGTCGTGTCCGACTCTGTGTGACCCCATAGACGGCAGCCCACCAGGCTCCCTCGTCCCTGGGATTCGTCCAGGCAAGAACACTGGAGTGGGTTGCCATTGCCTTCTCCAGTGCATAAAAGTGAAAAGTGAAAGGGAAGTCACTCTAGTTCAGTCTATAAATATATTACATTTTGCTTACCCACAAAACACTTTATGGATATTTGGGTTATTTCTAGTTTTGAATAGTATCAGTAAACATTCAATTATTTATTGTGTACATATTTTTTATGGATTTATATTTCTAGTGTCATTTTATTTCATAAATACCTGGCAGTGAGATGGTTAGATCATATGTCACGGGATTGTCTACCATTTAAAAAAAAAATCAAACAATTTTTCAAAGATTGACACCATTTTATTTCTCCAACAGCAGGGTGTCAGTGCTCCGATTCACCCACACCCTCATCACGTCATATGAGGACAACTGTTTTTGCTTCTAGCCAGTTGCCATTCTAACATGTATGTTGTAGTATCTCACTGTGGTTTTCATTGCCTTCCCTAACCATTCATGATGGTGAGCATCTTTCCATGTACTCATTTGTCACCTGTCTGTCTTCCCTTGAGAAGTGTCTGTTCAAATATTTGACCCATTTGTAATTGATTTGTCTTTGTTTTCTTATTACTGAGTTTTGAAAGTTCTTTACGTTCCAAACACGTCTCTTTTTTTTTCAGATATTTGCTTTGAAAATGTTTTCTTCTGTGTGTGGCCTGTCCTTGTTTCTTAATAACAGTGTCTTTTGGAGAGAGGAAATTTTCACTTTTGATGAAGCTCAATTTAAATGTTTATTACTTTATTTTCCTTTATGGATAGTGGTTTTGCTGTTGCAGCTAGGAAATCTGTAGGCTGGCAAAGTCATAAAGATTTTTCTCTTGTGTTTTCTTCCAAGTGTTGTACAGTTTAATGTTTCACATTTAAGTCGATGACATACTTTAAGTTAGTTTTTTTCATAGATTATACGGCTCAAAGTTCGTTTGTTGGTTATAGATATCTAATTGTTTTTCACCATGTGTTGAAATATGTACAGTGTTTTGATATATACAGTTTTTCTTTTAATTTTTTGGTTCAGTTAAACATATCAATATTTACATGTTTCCCTTTTGCTTTTATGCTTAGAAAAGGCTTCTCCAACCAGAGATCAAATAGATTACATTTTCCCCAGGAAGTTTTAGATATATAAAGTATTTAATTAATTAGAAAATTGCAAAATTCCTTAAACCAAAAGGCTTCCCATTGATTTTAAAGGTTTGGAACCAATTATACAGAGTGAAGTAAGCCAGAAAGAAAAACACCAATACAGTATACTAACACATATATATGGAATTTAGAAAGATGGTAATGAGGACCCTGTATGCAAGACAACAAAAGAGATACAGATGTGTAGAGCAGACTTATGAAAATAAATAAAAAAAATAAAGGTTGTATGGAAAAACTAAAACTGAAAGAACAAGAACACTTAAATTTTTGCTAGGGTAAGCTGGAACTGAAACGTGAACTATTACTACATAAACAAGATGTAAAAATTGTAATGTAATACCAAGTATATATTCAATGCTAATACATTTGGAAACATTAAAGAATCTAAGAAAATATAAAATGACAACATTGGCTGGGAAAGTTGACAAACTTAATATAACAATAAACATGGAAAAAACTTGAATTGTTCTCAAAGAATTGTCTCAAATGAAATGTAGATCCAAATAACGTTATGGGTGAATTCCTTCAAAAAATTCAAAGTTCCATGGTATATAAACTGAATCAGAGCATAGAAAAAGATGGCAAGTTTTCTGGCCACATTTGCAAACCTTGTACCACACTCAAAAACAAAACTACAGTCTCATCTCAAATGTGCACATGCATGTAAACATTCCCAAATGATGTTAGAAGACCAAATCAATCAAATCTAGAAATACAGAGAAAAAGTTGACATGCCATACCCAGTTGAGTTTCAATCGAGGTTCTCACAAATGCTTCATTATGGGAAATCTAGATATTAAATCAGTAGAGAATGTATGTGATTAGCATAAAACATTACCAAAGATCTGTTTTTAAAAAACATATTTTATTGAGTGAATTGTAGTCCACACACAGTTATAAGAAATAAAACAGAATAATAACATGGAAATGATACACCCAGTTTTCCCAGTGTAACATCTTACACAGCTATAGTACAGCATCACAATCAAGAAATTTATATTGATGAAATCTATCAATCTTATCTAAATTCGGCCAGTTTTACATGCACCCATTTACATGTGTTTAGTTCTATGCAATTTTACCACTAGCACGGCCACTGCCAGTCAAGATGCAGATACCTTTCATCACAAGGACCTCTTGTGCTGACTTTTACAGCCACAGACACAGCTTATGACTACCTATGACCTGTTCACTATTTCTAGGATTCTGTAGTTTTATTTCCAAGAATGTTGTGTAAATGAATCAGGCAATATATAGCCTTTCTTTCTTCGCTCAGTTTAATGCCACTGAGATTCATCCAGGTCGTTGCATATACCAATAGTTTATTCCCATCGTTGCTGAGCTTCATTTCATGGTATGGATGAACCACGGTCGTTTTGTTTTGTTTGTTTGTTTTTAAACATTCACCTGTTGAAGGATTTAGATGAGTTGTTTGGTGTAGTTTGGTTACTACGTATAAAGCTGCTATGAAAATTTATCTGTAGGTTTTTCTGTGAGCATAAGTTTTTATTTCTCTTGAATAAATGGCTCAATTCATCCCAAAATGTTTTTTTTTTTTTTTAATGCGATGGCTGGGTCATATGGTACGCATATGTTTAGTTTTGTCATCAACTGCATACTCATTTTCATTTTACATCCCCACTAGCAATATAGGAGTTTTCCAGTTTCTCTGTATCCTCGCTGGCATTTGGTGATATCACTATGTTTTTATTTTAGCCATTCTTTTAGGTGTGTAGTAATATCTCCTTGTGGTTTTAATTTGCATTTCCCTAATGGCTAATGATATTGAACATCTTTTCATGTGCTTATTTGCCATCTGTGTATCTCTTTCAGTAAAATGTCTCTTCATGTCTTTTGCCCATTTTCTAATTGGTTTGTTTGTTTGCAAATATTTTCTACCAGTATGTAGCTTGTCTTTTCATTATCTTAACAGAGTTTGGGCAGAGCAAAAGTTTTATTTTTGACAACGTCCAATTTATCAATTTGTCCTTTTAGGATTTGTGCTTACGGTGTCATGTTCAGGAACTCCTGGGCAAGCCCTAGATCCTGAAGGCTTTCTCTTAAGGTATTTTTTCTAAAAGTCTTGCAGTTTTTAGTCTTAGATTTTAGTCTTACATTTAAGTTTGTGATTCATTAAATTAATTTTTTGTTGAAGACTTAGATAAAGATTTGTCCTTTTTGCATATGGATACCCAGTTTCTCCAGCATCATTTATTGAAAAAGCTATCCTTCCTCTTGGAGAAGGCAATGGCACCCCACTCCAGTACTCTTGCCTGGAAAATCCCATGGACAGAGGAGCCTGGTGGGCTGCAGTCCATGGAGTCGCTAGGAGTCAGACACAACTGAGCGACTTCACTTTCACTTTTCACTTTCATGCATTGGAGAAGGAAATGGCAACCCACTCCAGTGTTCTTGCCTGGAGAATCCCAGGGACGGGGGAGCCTGGGGAGCTGCCGTCTCTGGGGTCACACAGAGTCAGACACGACTGAAGCGACTTAGCAGCAGCAGCAGCAGCAGCAACATCCTTCCTCTATCGAATTATTTTTATACCTTTGTCAAACATAAATTGGACTTATTAGTGTAGGACTATTTTAGGGCTCTTTATTCTGTTCCACTCTTATCTGTCTATCCTTCCACCAATAGTACATTATCTTGAATTACTATATAGTGGACTTATTATTGGGCTTCCCTCGTGACTCAGACAGTAAAGAATCTGCTTGCAATGCAAGACACCTGGGTTCGATCTTTGGGTCAGGAAGATTCCTGGAGAAGGAAACGGCAACCCACTTCAGTATTCTTGTCTAGGAAATCCCGTGGACAGAGGATCTTGGTGGGCTATAGTCCGTAGCGTTGTAAAGAGTGGGACATGACTGAGTGACTAAACATACACAGTCTTATAATTGTAGAGTGAGATCTTTCACTTTATTTTTCTTCAATTTTTTAAATTATTTTAAAGCCTGTGCTTTTCCACATAAATTTCACTTGTCCAAGTCTACAAAAAATGTTGNTAGCGTTGTAAAGAGTGGGACATGACTGAGTGACTAAACATACACAGTCTTATAATTGTAGAGTGAGATCTTTCACTTTATTTTTCTTCAATTTTTTAAATTATTTTAAAGCCTGTGCTTTTCCACATAAATTTCACTTGTCCAAGTCTACAAAAACTGTTGCTGGGAATTTGAAAGGAATTGCACTAAACCCGTAGATCAATTTGGGAAGAATTGATATCTTTACTATGTTGAGTCTTCCGATCAGTGAATGAGGTATGTCTCTTCATTTAGTTAGATTTTCTTTGATTTCATTTATTAGCAGTGTGTCACTCCCAGCACAGACATCATCTGTCTATCTATTTATGAAATAGTTATCAATCTAATGTTCTTCATCTATCAACTGATCGATCATTAAATCAAACTTTAGATTTGTATCTATTTCATTTGCTTCAGCACAGTTATAGATCATATTTTGTCTTTAGTTTTGGTTTCTGCTGGTCTGTTGCTAGTTTATAAAAATATCGTTGATTTTTCTGTGTTGATCTTGTATCTTGAAACTACCGAAGTCACTTATCAGTTCTAGGGGACAGCTGAGATATCTTGAAAGTTTTCTATATAAACAATACAGTTATAATGTGACCTACAAATAGGAACACAGTTTTTTTGTTTCCTTTTAAACATGCATGCTCTTTATCTCTCACTGCCCAGTAAAACTTCCAGCACTATGTTGAATATGAGTGATGAAAACAGACATTCTTTCTTGCTTTTGATCTTAAGGAGAAGGATTCAGTCTTTCAGCATTAAGTATTATGATAGATAATATTGTCTCTATCATATGAGTATATTTTTTGTATCAAAACCCAATTTGTGAAAATGTCATAGTAAAGTAAAATTGAAAGATTAATTTCCTAACATAATAAAAATATCTTAAAATAATTCAAAACCAGGCATCAGAGCAAAGCACAAAGTGTTTTGTTAAAGTCATGGCACTGAAAAATACATGTTATTATCAGTAATAGTGGACTTTTTAATGAAACTTCTACCTCATGCAATAAAGACAAGAAAATAAACAAAAGAGTCAGACCTGGAATTGAAGAGTCAGATTTATCTTTTTCTTCTTATATTCTGATCCTTTGATTGACTTCTTAGAAAACCAAAGAAAGAAATTCAAATTTGTGAATTGATTAGATATTTCAGTTATATGACTAGCTATAAAATAAAGATATGGAAGTAAACAGATTCCTACAGTGAAAAATCTAGTTGAAAACATAAAATTCACAGTAGAAAAAAATCCTAAGAATAACATATTATTGTTATTATTTTCTTAATTCTCAAAAGTAGACTTTCTTGGCAGGCCAGTGATTAAGACTGCTTCCAGTGCAGGAGGCACGGATTCAATCCCTGGTCAAGGAACTAAGATCCCACGTGCTGCATGGCTTCAACAGAGAAGAGAAAAGAAACAAGGAAATAAAAATCCTCAAAACTTCAATGGCTTGAAATAAAAATCCATAAAAAAGTTGGGACGTACTATGATTTTGACTAAAAAAAAAAAACAGATATTTGAAAATAATGTAATACTTTTAAAGTCAAATAACATATTTGCTGTAATTTTAATAAAATTTGTAACCAGACAAAGTTATTTTAGAGTAAAAAAAAATGAGTAAGAAGGGCTAAGAAAATTTAGAAACAGCAAAATGATGAAAGACTTGACCTACTTATCATTTAATTGTCTTTAAAAGTTGCAGTAACTAAAACAGTGCAATGATGATCTTAGAAAAGTCAGGCAGATTAAAGGTGTGGGATAAAACTCCAGAAATAAA
Organism: Oreotragus oreotragus; assembly: GCA_006410675.1. Lineage (NCBI taxonomy): Eukaryota > Metazoa > Chordata > Mammalia > Artiodactyla > Bovidae > Oreotragus > Oreotragus oreotragus. The sequence continues at coordinate 375,506 of SJYX01019452.1, forward strand.
GCACTTAAGTATTTGGTATATCACAAAAATTATATTATAAAATAGGGGAGAACTGACTGTTTCATTAGTGTTTCTTCTAAACAAAATAAAATAGTGCATTGTAATTTTCATAAATTTAATTTCCTTTGAATCTAAAAATATACAGGTTTTCTCATCTTTTTTCCTTAAAAAGATGTTGAAAATAACATTTTTCTTAAAAAAAAGAAAAATCAGGCTTCTTTATCTAATCTGCTTTTTTTTTTATATTAATAATTTTATTCATGTATTCATTCAGCTTTCTAAAATTTATTGATCTTACAAATATTCACTGATGCACTGGATCCGTTCTCTTTTATTCCTGTTTTGTTTTCTTTTACTCCTGGTTTGTTTTTGTTTCATGCTTATTTTTCTAACCTTTATATGAATAATTAACTTGTGTTATTCTTTCTCGCTTAGTATCAAAATTATTTTATCCTATAGATTTATGTGTAATTAAAGCTGTGACAACATCCCATAGATTTTTTATATATGCGTTTTGATTGTAATTGTTTATTAAATAATCCAAAGCCATTTTTTTGCCCCTTTGTTAAGCATTATTTATGTTCTTTTTATTTTTCAAAACAGATAATATTTTATGAGTATTTCTTTTTATTTTTGCTATTAACTTCTCCATTTTTTGCACTGATGTCAGATATTGTGTGAGAAAATTTGTTTTGTTGGCTATATGGAGAGTGGCTCTATAAACAATACAATCATATTTAAGTGATCCATGTGTGTTTCAGTTGCTCAGGCATGTCTGACTCTTTGCGACCCTTTGAACTATAGCCCTCTGGGCTTCTCTGTCCGTGGGGATTCTCTAGACAAGAATACTGGAGTGGGTTGCCATGCCCTCCTCCAGGGGATCTTCCTGACCCAGGGATGGAACCCGCATCTCCTCTGTCTCCTACATTGCAGGCAGATTCTTTACCTGTTGAGCCATCAGAGGAGGCCTAAGTGATCCACAGACATTTGAAATGTATAGCATAATTACACATTTATTTCCTCATATCAGATTGGTTTCATGATTTACATCTTAAGCATCCAATTTTTTTGCCTATTATCTGTTAAACACTCAAAAAACATGTCAAAATCTCTCATTTCTATTGTTTCTCTGTCAACTGACTTTCCTGTTTTTAACCACAGGTATTTACATAGTTTGTTGCTATATAATTCTGTATGTAAACTTTCATGAGCATTATTTTACTTGGTGATTATACTCTGAATTTTTAAAAGAAAGAAAATGCCCCTGTAGGTTTTGTCATAGTTTTAACCCAGGGATGGAACCCGCATCTCCTCTGTCTCCTACATTGCAGGCAGATTCTTTACCTGTTGAGCCATCAGAGGAGGCCTAAGTGATCCACAGACATTTGAAATGTATAGCATAATTACACATTTATTTCCTCATATCAGATTGGTTTCATGATTTACATCTTAAGCATCCAATTTTTTTGCCTATTATCTGTTAAACACTCAAAAAACATGTCAAAATCTCTCATTTCTATTGTTTCTCTGTCAACTGACTTTCCTGTTTTTAACCACAGGTATTTACATAGTTTGTTGCTATATAATTCTGTATGTAAACTTTCATGAGCATTATTTTACTTGGTGATTATACTCTGAATTTTTAAAAGAAAGAAAATGCCCCTGTAGGTTTTGTCATAGTTTTCTTTTTTTTTTGCTTTCAAATATGTGTTGCCAGATATTAATAGGGAGCATTCCCTCATTTTTATTTATTGTCATTAAGTGATATATTTAGTCCTTTTTGGTTATTATACATTTTTGTGTGTATGTGCTTGCGTGCTCAGTCACTTCAATTGTGTCCGACTCTGTGATCCCATCAACTGTCGCCCACCAGGCTCCTCTGTCCATGGGAATTCCCAGGCAAGAATATTGGAGTGAGATGCCATTTCCTTCTCCAGGTTATCTTCCCAACCCAGAGATTGAAACCACATCTCCTGCGTCTCCTGCATTGCAGGCAAATTCTTTACCCACTGAGCCAACTTGCAAACCCATAATGCTTTGTCCTTCTTTCTATTATTTTATTTTAGTCTTTTTAGCAGTGTGAACTGTGATCTCTTTGATCAATTTTCTCTAGCAATTTTGAAGTGATAAATCTTATTTTAATATTACTACCAGATGCCTTTAAAACACACGCTGTACCGTCCTGCTACTGGCTCCATCTGCTGCTCTGCTGCTTGGTGGAGCCATGCCTGATCTCCGTTTTCGATTGTTATTAAAAGCTAGAAAAATAGATTTGCAATGGCACTCCCTTTCTCGTTTGTGACCTGCTCTCGCCCCTCCACACTGGTGCAACTGGGTTTCTCACAGATTCTCTGTTTATATCCAGAAACACCCTTCTTTCTGTGGAAGGAAAGCTAAGAGTTTTCTCTTGGGGTCTTCGTCACATCTAGTCTGGCTGCATAATGTCTGACTTGAATTTCTCAATGTTTCTGTAACAACACAGCCTTAATTTTCAGCGCTCATGTCCTCCCCTGGTGGCTCAGATGGTAAAGAATCCGCCTGCAATGCAAGAGACTCAAGTTTCATCCCTGGGTGGGGAAGATCCCCTGGAGAAGAGAATGACAACCCACTCCATTATTCTCGTCTGGAGAATTCCAGGGACAGAGGAGCCTGACAGGCCACATTGTCCGTGGGGTCCGAAAAGAGTCAGACACGACTGAGCAACTAACAGTTTTACTTCCCTCCCCACTACACTTCCTGTTTTTCTATTGCTTTGCTCATGTGAGTTGGAATCTGCAGAGGGAAAGTTCACTGAAGCTTGAAGCCATGTGTGGGATATATTGAGCAAGAAGTCAAACTATATAGAAGGTTGGATAAAAACATAAATCCCATCTGAGCTTTCAAAAACATTAATTTCTCATATCTGAAACTCCTTATACTAAAGTAAATCAGACAGAGAAAGACAATATCATATGATGTTATTTGATACTGCCTATATGTGGAATTTAAAGAAATGGTGCACAGGAACCCATTTACAAAACAGAAATTGACTCACAGATGTAGAAAGCAAACTTGAGCTTATCAGGAGGGAAGGGGGAGGGATAAACTGGGAGACTGGGATTGACATACACACACTACCATATATAGAACGGTCAATAATGGCCTACTGTACAGCAGAGGGAACTCAGCCCAACACTCTGTAATGACCTATGTGGGAAAAGAATCTTTAAAGAAATGGTTATATGCATATAAAACTGATTCATTTTGCTGTGCAGCAGAAACGAACACAACACTGTAAATCAGCTACACTCCGACAAAAAATTTTAAATTAAAAGATTAAGTTAAAAACCCTGGTGGCTCAGATGGTAAAGAATCCGCCTGCAATGCAAGAGACTCAAGTTTCATCCCTGGGTGGGGAAGATCCCCTGGAGAAGAGAATGACAACCCACTCCATTATTCTCGTCTGGAGAATTCCAGGGACAGAGGAGCCTGACAGGCCACATTGTCCGTGGGGTCCGAAAAGAGTCAGACACGACTGAGCAACTAACAGTTTTACTTCCCTCCCCACCACACTTCCTGTTTTTCTATTGCTTTGCTCATGTGAGTTGGAATCTGCAGAGGGAAAGTTCACTGAAGCTTGAAGCCATGTGTGGGATATATTGAGCAAGAAGTCAAACTATATAGAAGGTTGGATAAAAACATAAATCCCATCTGAGCTTTCAAAAACATTAATTTCTCATATCTGAAACTCCTTATACTAAAGTAAATCAGACAGAGAAAGACAATATCATATGATGTTATTTGATACTGCCTATATGTGGAATTTAAAGAAATGGTGCACAGGAACCCATTTACAAAACAGAAATTGACTCACAGATGTAGAAAGCAAACTTGAGCTTATCAGGAGGGAAGGGGGAGGGATAAACTGGGAGACTGGGATTGACATACACACACTACCATATATAGAACGGTCAATAATGGCCTACTGTACAGCAGAGGGAACTCAGCCCAACACTCTGTAATGACCTATGTGGGAAAAGAATCTTTAAAGAAATGGTTATATGCATATAAAACTGATTCATTTTGCTGTGCAGCAGAAACGAACACAACACTGTAAATCAGCTACACTCCGACAAAAAATTTTAAATTAAAAGATTAAGTTAAAAAGTATATCTCCATATATAATTAATATAAGAACAACTTAAGAATAGGAATTCCATATCCCAAATGGAGATAGGGTTGTTTGATCTTCACACTTTCAAGCTTAATGTTAAAATCCACAGAGAAATTCTTCTTTACTTCATATCCCTCCATGGGAGGATTTTTTAAAGGTAAAATAAACTACCATAAAAATATTGTTTCATAGTAGGATCAAGAATCATATTCTTAAATCAACACAATTACAATTTAATCTATGTAATTTCACATATTCTCCAGGATTTCCCTAGAATAATTTAAATGATCGAATCTCATAACCCTATTTGTTAGTGACTTTCAGGTTTCTTTTAAAGGGGATAAACATATCTTAGACTGAGAACTTTGCTAACTCAGAATCTGTGTATTTTACAAAGGCCATGTATTTGGTATCTCTAAAAAGTTCTGCTAAAGTTAAATGTCTTCAACATAATAACTCTTTCGTAAAGAGCTTTATCATTCTGACAGCTTCTTTCATGCAGGTCAAAATGAAGCACACAACTTTTTCTCTGGTCTGCAAACAAAGCTGTTTGAACTCGTCTTTTAAGGCAACTCACACCTCTTCTCTTACCTTGCACTGTTTTCAAATCCAAAGTAACAAGCATCAAAACAGCACCTAAACAAAGTAGTTTGTGTCCCTATCTTTATCCCTCTAATTGAAGTCTTATTTACAGTTTTACTATAATGTTTTTGAATTGTAATGGTTAGGAGTTTGTTTGAAATCTTCAGTACAAGTGAAAGTTTATTTTCCTATGATTAATTCACTCTAAAAGGCATGCACAAAATAATACAATCACAGTCAGCTTTGGAAAGAAACTTAGAGATCATTTGTCAAACTATCTTATTTATAGAGGGGAAAGTTTGGCCCAGAGACGTTCTTTGATTTGTGCAATGAAAGAGTCATAATGTCAGTAGCATCTGTGTTTTCCAAGCAAAACAGGACTGAGGCAGAAAGTTGAGCTTGTTCCCTGAATAACTCAGATCAAAAGAAGCTGAGGTATCTGAACTCAAAAGCCAGATGATAGGTTTGCCCTCAAACATCAGGACACATTTTATTTGTAATTTCGCTTATCCACAGTATTCATGTGCCTTCTGATTAAACATTTAACCAGTGATGATTAAGATGGACACAATAAAGGACAGAAATCATATGGACCTAAAAAAAGCAAAAGATGTTAAAAAGAGGTGTCAAGAATACACAGAAGAACTATACAAAAAGATCTTCATGACCCAGAGAATCACGATGGTGTGATCACTCACCTAGAGCCAGACATCCTGAACTATGAAGTCAAGTGGGCCTTAGGAAGCATCATTACAAACAAAGCGAGTGAAAGTCATAGAATTCCAGTTGAGCTATTTCAAATCCTAAAAGATGATGCTGTGAAAGTGCTGCACTCAATATGCCAGCAAATTTCGAAAACTCAGCAATGGCCATAGGACTGGAAAAGGTCAGTTTTCATTCCAATCCCAAAGAAAGGCAATGCCAAAGAATGCTCATGGTGATGGACAGGGAAGCCTGGCATGCTGCAGTCCATGGGGTTGCAAAAAGTCAGACACGAATGAGAGACTGAACTGTATGTTCTGGTTTTTTTTGGCCAGGAGGCATATGGGATCTTAACTCCCTGACCAGGGATTGAACCCACATCCCCTGCATTGGAAGGGAAAGTCCCCAGCACGTGTCTTAACTCAGTGAGCTATGCTTCCCTTAGCCCTGTCTCTGTACGTTCACCCTCTTCTCCTCCACTCCCAGCCTTGTGTTCAATCTTCCTTCCTGTCCATCACTCCCTCAACTCATCGTGACATCACCCTGGCTTCCAGGGAATCCAGGTACAACTGTCATCACATAGGTTGAGTCCTTTTTCCAGAATTCCACAGGAGACACATCTCCCCTCGTGACACATCTCGACAGAATCGAGGCAGGAGTGTTTACAGTCATTGTACCCATGCGGCTGAGCATCATTTAAAACTGGCCGGTCTGTTGGGAGATAATCAAGGAAACCTGGATGGCTAACGCTTTTTAAAATTAGCATCTTTGATCAGTGACCTCAGGACCCGTTGCCGTGAAGCCACACTTTTCCTTTCTAGGGAGGAAATGTGTCACTCCACCAAGAGAATTACATTCACCAATTAGAATATGTGTGTTTGTCAGCTCCATGGCTGCAGAGATGCATAGCTATGGTCAGAAAGGAACTTAGACAGTCATCACCAGGTCCAGACCCCAGCTTCGCAGAGCAGCAAACAGACTCAGGGCAGTGAAGGGACCCCCTCCCTCACCGCCCCCCACAGCTACTTACATCTTATAATAACACATTGAACTGAGACACTGAGAAAAGACACTGCCACGGTGCAGAAGACGCCTCCATAGCTCTTCTCCCCTGTGGTGGTCAGTCTGAGGCACCCACTCCCCCACTGTAAAGCAATGGGAGATTCATTCTGTTTGGACAGAAACTCCAAGAGGAGAGCAGCAAGGCAATCAGGGGAGGAGGCTGGGCCCTGTCCAGACCACATATCTCTCATTCCTGAAGTCAGGAGCCCTCCCCAATCACACACGCACAGAAAAGGCTTCTTGGAGGTCGAAGGGGAGTTCTGTCAAGGGATGCTCTACCCATAGTCTGCTTTGGTAGAATCCATCTTGGCTGGGAGGTGAGTGTGCACGCATATGGGAGGATCCTGAGGTACACCAGAAACGGACCGTGAACCAGGCAAATCAGAATGATTGGCCAGAGGAAACTGGAAGAAATGCCCCATATATGTAATTCACTCTCACAAGAGTGCAGCTCAGCGACTCTCCCTCTGAGTCTACCTGTGTCTATCCACATGCACTGTACTCTTTTTCCTCCTAATAAATATTTTACTTGCTTCACTACTTCCCATCTTTGTTGCAATTCTTTTCTGCAAAGCCCAAATGCCAGGGCCCTTGGTCTAGTGGCTAGGATCTGGTGCTCTCACTGCCCGACTCAGCCTGTCTCTGGTTGGAAACCCAAGCCCTGCTGGAAGCTGCAAACCTAGGCCACCCAAGAGCAAGTCACACAAGGGGATCAGCACAGCTGTGTTGAAGGGCTAACTGATCAGATTCTGAGTCACAAGACAGAATAGCTCCCTGCATGGTTGTGTTACACGCACATGAGCTTCAGCAGAAATTACTTAATTATGTCTCATATAGAAGCTCAATTTAAGTACCAATTCTCCTGTCTTACCTGGTGGCTCAGATGGTAAAGCATCTGCCTGCAATTCAGGAGACCCAGGTTTCATCCCTGAGTCAGGAAGATACCTTGGAGAAGGGATTGGCCACCCACTCCAGTATTCTTGCCTGGGGAATTCCATGGACAGAGGAGCCTGGAGGGCTAAGGGGTCAGAAAGTGTCAGACATGGCTGAGGGACTAAGACACCCTTTCTCCTGACTTAACAATTTTTATTCAAACGATGGGAAAGAGGATTTATACCCAAGACTGCTTTGTCACTCAATTAGAACCTCACAAAAAAATAGTAAATGGATAATTCAAGTCTACCACTCAGATAATTAAACTTAAAAATCCATAAATGTATTTGCTCCTGGAGAGAGAGGACAACCAGCTACAAACAGCGACCCTGGAATGTAATGGTTAAGTGGGAGGTGACCCGTGGAGCCACAGAGCCAGAAGGGCTCAGGGGAGAGAGGAATGACTGGGTCAGTAGGATCAGACCTTCCTTGTCCAGGTCAAGATTTCACTGGATGTGTCAAATCAGGGATGCTCTGCAGATTCTAAACCAGGGTTATTTGGCCCCAGCCTTTTGTAAAAAACAGTTGCAGCTGCCAGGTGTTAAGTATCTTTTATTTTGCTAGGATGAAAACCTGTTGATAATCTAGGACACGTCTGAAACTCCGAGACTATGTAAAGATTTGTAGATTCTAGAATGGTATACACCATTCAGCAAATCCACAGGTTAAGAATCTGCTAGGTGAACACCATCCTGATGTGGAGACAAACTGGTCAGTAAGATACACAAGATGCTTTTCCCTGTCCAAGACTGTAGCCTTGCAGGGAGACAGGTCCATGAACAATCTCTGTGTAACTGGACACACAGGGGCAAGCAATGGGAGACCAGGGAGGGGTCTTGGCTGCAGAGGCTAGGAGGGGAGAAGCTGGGAGAGGAGGAGAATGCTCTGCCTGGGGAATCAGCCAGGCTTTGAGAGCAGGTGTTTTAATCACCTCTTCAGAATGCATGGAGGAAGTGCTGATTCAAAAGGAAAGTTCCCACGAAGACCCAGATGAAAATATGTAAAATAGCCAGTGCCAGTACCCTGGCCCTATGACCATAAAACTTGCTTCTTTTTTTTTTTTCAGTTGAAGTATAATTGATTTACAGTGTCATATTAGTTTCAAATGTACAGCACAGTGATTTTTTTATATATATATAATTTTTCAGATTATTTTCCCTTATTTGTTGTTGTTATTGTTTAGTGGCTAAGTCGTGTCTGACTCTTTGTGATCCCATGGACTGTAGCCCACCAGGTTCTTCTGTCCATGGGATTCTCCAGGCAAGAATACTGGAGTGGTTTTCCATGCCCTCCTCCAAGGGACCTTCCCCACCCAGGGATTGAATCCATGTCTTCTGCATTGGCAGGTGGGTTCTTTACCACTGAGCCACATAAGAAGCCTCCTTTTCCCTTATAGATTATTACAAAATATTTTAATGTTTTGTCAAACTTGCTTCTTGAGGCTCACATGCACCTCAGCATGTGAACAAAATAATTTCATGTCAGGGGAGCATGTTCAGTTCAGTTCAGTCACTCATTCGTGTCTGAATCTTTGCAACCCCATGGACTGCAGCACTCCAGACTTCCCTGTCCATCACCAACTCCAGGAGCTTACTCAAACTAATGTCCATCGATTTGGTGATGCCATCCAGCCATCTCATCCTCTGCCATCCCCTTCTCCTCCCACCTTCAATCTTGCCCAGCACCAGGGTCTTTTTAATGAGCCAGTTCTTCCCATCAGTTTCAGCTTCAGCATCAGTCCTTCCAATGAACACTCAAGACTGATTTCCTTTAGGCTTGTCTGGTTTGATCTTGCTGTCAAAGGGACTCTCAAGAGTCTTCTCCAGCACCACAGTTCAAAAGCATCAATTCTTTGCTGCTCAGCTTTCTTTATAGTCCAACTCTCACATCCATACATGACTACTGGAAAAACCATAGTTTGACAGATGGAACTTTGTTGGAAAAGTAATGTCTCTGCTTTTTAATATGTTGTCTAGGTTGGTCATAGCTTTTCTTCCAAGGAGCAACTATCTTTTAACTTCATGGCTGCAGTCACCACCTGCAGTGATTTTTGGAGCCCCAAAATAAAGTCTCTTGCTGTTCCCATTGTTTCCCCATCTATTTGCCATGAAGGGATGGGACTTAATGCCATGATCTTAGTTTTCTGAATGTTGAGCTTTAAGCCAACTTTTTCGCTCTCCTCTTTCACTTTCTTCAAGAGGCTTTTTAGCTCTTCTTCACTTTCTGCCATAAGGGTGGTGTCATCTGCATATCTGAGGTTATTGATATTTCTCCTGACAGTCTTGATTCCAGCTTGTGCCTCATCCAGCCTGGCACTTTGAATGATATACTCTGCATATAATTTAAATAAGCAGGGTGACAATATACAGCCTTGACGTACTCCTTTCCCGATTCGGAACCAGTCTGTTGCTCCATGTCTGGCTCTAACTGTTGCTTCTTGACCTGCATACAGATTTCTCAGGAGGCAGGTAAAGTGCTCTGGTATTCCCATCTCCTTAAGAATTTTCCATAGTTTGTTATGATCCAGAGTCAAAGGCTTTGGCGTAGTCAATAAAGCAGAAGTAGATGTTTTTCTGGAACTCTTGCTTTTTCGATAATCCAGTGGATGTTGGCAATTTGATCTCTGTTTTCTCCGCCTTTTCTAAATCCAGCCTGAACATCTGAACGTTTATGGTTCACATATTATTTGAACCTTGACTTGGAGAGTGTTGCTAGCATGTGAGATAAGTGCAATTGTGCGGTAGTTTGAACATTCTTTGGCATTGCCTTTCTTTAGCATTGGAATGAAAACACATTTTTCAGTCCTGTGGCCACTGCTGAGTTTTCTAAATTTGCTGGTATATTGAGTGCAGTACTTTCACAGCGTCATCTTTTAGGATTTGGAATAGCTCATCTGGAATTCCATCACCTCCACTAGCTTTGTTCACACTGATGCTTCCCTAAGGCCCACTTGATTTCACATTCCAGGATGAGTGATTGATCATCTAAGGGAGCACGGATCCTTAGTGATTCTTCGCCTTACACATTTAGAAGCTTCTCTGATAGCTCAAATAGTAAAGAATCTGCCTGCAATGCAGAAGACCCAGTTCAGTTCCTGAGTCGGGAAGATCCACTGGAGAAGGGAAAGCCTACCCACTCCAGTAATCTGGCCTGGAGAATTCCATGGACTACCATCCATGGTGTCGCAAAGAGTCAGACATGACTAAGCGCCTTTCACTTTCATTTTACACATTTAGATATGTGACTATGCCTTCCATTCAATTCGATTGCATCACTGAATAAGGCATATCGATTTACCAAAATATACATTGTGAGTTTTAGATTTATTAGCCTGTAGACTTTAAGGAAATCATTAAGCATGGGACTGCTTAGGCTCAATTCTTTTCAGCTTGGTAGGGAAATAGAAAATGCCTATCTCCAACAATGAAATAAAGGGAGCGTCTTCTTCGTAGGCACCACGTCAACCTGTCAAACAGGGACCCACACAGAACCTCCCTCCTGAAGATCTGGAACTCACATGTCCTTGGTGAATACAAATGAGGGACAAAAACCCCTTTGCGTCAGGGCTCCACAAATGTGGAATCAGTCACCAGTCGATTTAAGAACAATTGGAAGCTTTTCCTGTTTTAAGACGGAGCTGAAACAATACCTCGTGATGAGTGGGAGTTGTCATAATTGTTTTAATTGATGTTATTCTTGTGTTATCTCAGTTTATTGTGTATTTATATGCTTTGGCTTATCGCAGGTCAGGCTTGAAAATGGGCTTTCAGCTTCATTTACAGACACAGTTAACAAATCAATCAAGACATGTATGTATGTTTCTCAACCCCACTTGTTTATATCAGATGGGGTTGCCATATGTACGCTCCATACATTTCATGCCCTCATGTTTATATCACACAGATAATCCATCTGAGATTGATTTCAACTTCACTTTTAAGTCCGTAGAACCAACACAGCAAGTATGCATCTTGAAATACAAGCTGAAGTTATTTTACCACAGAAGAACAAAAAGACCTAATGTTTTTTAACTCTTTCTCATGGATCTATTTAAAGTAATGTGCCTATGGCTCATGACAAGAATTTGCTGGAGAAGAAAGTGGCCATCAGAACGCTGTAACTCTCTAATTTCATCCCCCCAACACACGAGGACTGAAAGCAAAAAAGACGGTGTAAACAAAGCCACAGAGAAGATCACTTGGGAAGGAATGCATTCTCACACCAAGCACTGGTATCACAACTGATGGAGAAATGGCATGTTTAATGCACACTTTGCTTATAAATGATAAACATGTATACACACATCCCTACCTGTCTGTCATTTTCTGGTATCCAAAACACGGCAAATGAACCAGCAAATACACAAGGAGAAAGGAGAGGAACAGGGTGTCCTTGTTTCATCTGCTCCATTTGTAAGCTTACAAGCCATAAACGCAACTCATCTAGGAAATGTATTTTTCTCCAAACTTCATAACATGGTTGTGTTAATTCAGACAGCATCACAGCCATGTGGTCACCCTTGCCCCCCAAACCCTCACCTTTGCAGCCTCCTAGGATGTATGCCCAGCAGGGAACAGAAGTGGGGGACAAATACAGACTTGAGTGACCTGATACCTGTGCATCATAAACCCCACCACCATCCTAAATGGAAAATAATCTCACATGTAGGCAGCATGTGGACTTGCCAAGGAAAAAACTGAAGAGCAAAATATCTTCCTTAAGGGGATGGGTCTTCAGAGCTACTGGGCTCTTGTATTTCACTCCGTAAATATCCAGATTTGAACCCTGCCCAGGATAGTGGTTTGTAAGCAAATATTCTGAGGGACGAGAAGGGATGGGGTGTTCAAAGAGGATGAAAAACCTGAAATGGCTATTAGGATCCATTGTATCATTCCAGCTGCTAGGCAGACATATTGCGTCCATGTGTTGAAAATGCTTACTAAGTTTTTCTCTTGGAGGCAAATAAGCCATAAGCACACAATAGCCTTTGTCTCTTTCAAAGGCTGGATAACACAGGGCCTCTGCACATCTCAGTTGAAGGTACACTGGCTTGGCACCTAAAGCTCTAACCCACGCTTCCTGTGTTTCCCTCCACTCTCCAGGGGCCATGCAGTTGGCTGACAAGGACCACAGAAAGCTCTGTGCTGGAACCCCAGGGGACGCAGAGCATCAGGGGCCTTGAGAATGAATGCCCCTTGTCGATTCCACAGCCATGTGCTCTCAGGGCTGTCTGGAGGCCTATCGTGCATTTCCATGAACAGGTTAACTGAAGCCTAAGGGCTCCGCTGGGGGCTCCCCTGGTGGCTCAGTGGTAAAGAATCCTCCTGCCAATGCAGGAGACGTGGGTTCAATTCCTGGTCCGGGAAGACGTCCTAAGAGAAGGAAATGGCAACACACTCCAGTATTCTTGCCCAGAAAATTTCATGGACAGAGGAGCCTGGGGGGCTACAGTCCATGGGGTTTTAAAGAGTTGGACGTGACTTAGCCACTAAAGAATAACAACAAGGACTCAAAAATCTCCAAGGTGGTCCAGATGTTTACATCAAAGTTGTAGGCACCACTTAGATGATTCTCTGCAAACACTCAGGACAGGAACCCAATTTATAGACAGATGAGAAATTATCTTAAGAACAATAACTATCCCTATAGGAGAACCATAAAAACCTTACAGGAAATAGATGCAGGCAGTTGTAAAGCTGGAAGAGACCTCGAAAACAATATAGGATAAGTAGGAGCTAAGAAGAACAGAATAGTCGAGCTATTTGTAGAAAAGTGTGTACACACAGCCCAGAGACCATGTGGGACCCACAGCATGGCTTTCTCTGTGCTGCATTTCACTGCACACATGTGCACAAGGCCTTTCAAAACACAAAAAGTTGAGGTCCCTAAATGAGAACAGTACACTGATTAAACTGTATGTTAACATGGATACATACATTAAAACTCTCACAACACACCTATCAATGGAAAAGCACAGAAATGATTACACACGACCTAAGCCTCCCTTTCATTCTGAGCTTAGCCCATGGTAATATTTCAAGACAGAGTTGAAACAACCAATCTATTGCCACAAGTGGTTTTGCAAGATTCCTGAATGATTTCCTCCCTTCCTTAATTTTGAACCTACTGGACCACATCACAATAATATTTCTCTAGATAACTGTTCTATTCAAATATCAAAGCCTTCTACTGCAGACCTATGGCTGTCATCTAAAATTATGTATTTCTAATCATTCGTTTGCTGGAATTCTTTGAATTCGGAGAATCAGTCTTGTCGTGGAGCACAGGTATAGCATGGCAAATGAGAAATGCCAACTTCAGACTTTTTCATGTGAGAATTTATTGCTGGCACACAAGTGGGTGCTGACCACGCCTGACTCCAAAGAGAATGAACACAACGGCACTCCTCATGGAGCTTACAACAGATAAGCTCAGAAAACTTAGTGAAAAATAGAATCAGTGCTTAGTAAAACTTTAAGGTGGGCAGGATGGTTTCATCGTTGCTGTCTAGTCGCTCAGTTTTGTCTGACTCTTGGCAACCCCATGGACTGCAGCGTGCCAGGCTTCCCTGTCCTTTACTGTCTCCCAGAGTTTGCTCAAACTCATGTCCATTGAGTCCATGATGCCATCCAACCACCTCATCCTCTGACACCCCCTTTTCCTACTGCCTTCAATCTTTCCCAGCAACA